>ML305077.1:0-43008 GCA_005239505.1 Nicotiana paniculata
GATGATTTCTATATGTTGTGAAGAATATGTGAAGGGAATTGTGACCTTTAAACTCTGTTGGAGAATTGGCTCAAATTGTAACTTGACCGATGAATGTTTATGAATTAATTGTATCCTTTGGAGCATTGGCTCAGATTGTAACACGAATGAGGAAGATATATGAGATAATTGTATCCTTTGGAGCATTGGCTCAGATTGTAACACGAATGATGAAGATATATGAGATAATTGTATCCTTTGGAGCATCAGCTCAAGTAATAGATTAAATTATGAAATGAAGTGAAGGAAAGAGAAAGAGCTACTAAAATATACCCTTGCCGGGTCAGTGTTTCTTTTGATATTGTCTCCCTTATTGGGATGTTGAGATTATTGTTATTGTTCCCTTGCCGGGATTTAATTGTTTAATTGATGTTCCCTTGCCGAGATTTCTATTTTATTTGCTTACTCCCTTGCCCTTGTTTGTGATTGTTGTTTGGGTGAGGAAGAGTGTTAAAACATGAGGGGTGATGACGTGCACTGTTAGATATTGTGAGAAAGAGTGTTAAAGCACGAAGGGTGATGCCGTGCACTATTTGATATTATGAGGAAGAGTGTTAAAGCACGAAGGGTGATGCCGTGCATTGTTTTCATATTGTTCCCTTGTCGGGGTTATTATTTCTATTCTGTTTACTCCCTTGCCCTTGTTTGTGATTGTTGTTTGGGTGATGAAGAGTGCTAAAGCACGAAGGGTGATGCCATACATTGTTTGACATTGTGAGGAAAGAGTGTAAAGCATGAAGGGTGATGCCGTGCTGTACGATGTACCATTCCGTACCGATATTCATTGATTATACAGTGAGGAAAGAGAGTAAAAGCACGAAGGGTGATGTCGTGCCATGATTTACATTATTTACATTATACATTGCATAGTGAGGACGAGAGTAAAAGCACGAAGGGTGATGCCGTGCAAGTTTGTGATTCATTGTACTTATTGATATGCTGGTTTTGTTGTTCTTTTCCTTATTAAGATATCTTATAAGAAACTGTTATCTCCCCACAACAGGTTCCCCTTCCTTTATTAATTGCTTCTCCCTATATTTCTTATCCGATGTATATATGTATATCTATTTATTTGAACTGCACAGGTTTATTTGGTAGTCTGGTTCTAGCCTCGTCACTACTTTGCCGAGGTTAGGCTAGGCTTACCAGTATATGGGGTCGGTTGTACTGATGCTACACCTGCACTTCTTTATGTTGTGGAGATTACGCAGCCGGACCCGGAGGACATCATTAGTGGGAGTGTCTTCCAGCTTATCATAGAGGCTTCAAGGTATACCCGCTGGCGTTCATGGGCCTTGGCGTCTCTTCCATCCCTTTTGTCTTTGATTCTTTCTTATTTTTCCTCTAGCTTCACAGGCAGACATGTATTTCCTTCCAGACTTGTATTTAGCACTCTTATAGATAGTTCGTGAGTTTGTGACTCCAGGTTTTTGGGAAACTTTACGCGTTGTTGTATTTTGATGTCCTTATTTAGTTTGAGACCATATTTATTTCTGCTGTTAAACTGTGGACTGTTTAGTTTATCCTATTAAAGTGGTCTTAATATGCTAGTTTATCTATGTACGTTGGCTTGTCTAGCGGGTTTAACATTAGACGCCATCACGGTCCGATGGTGGGATTTCGGGCCGTGACAGGAGTGCTATTCAGATTTTTGAGGATATGTTACGTGCTTGTGTCATTGATTTTGGGGGTTCATAGAACAAGTTCTTGCCACTCACGGAGTTTGCATATAATAATAGTTATCATTCGAGCATGGCTCCGTGTAAGGCTAATGGTAGGAGGTGCAGATCTCCGATTGGTTGGTTCGAGCCGGGCGAGGATTGGCTATTGGGCACAGACGTGGTTCATGATGCGTTGGGTAAGGTGAAGTTGATTCAGGAGCGGCTTCGCACAACGCAATCTAGGCAGAAGAGTTATGCGGACCGGAAGGTCCGATATGTATCTTTCATGGTTGGGGAGAAGGTGATGTTGAAGGTGTCACCCATGAAGGGTGTTATGAGGTTCGGGAAGAGGGGAAAGATGAGTCCTCGGTTTATTGGGCATTTTTAGGTGCTTCAGAGGATTGGGGAGGTGGCTTATAGGTTTTCCATGCCTCCCAGCTTATCGAGTATTCATTCGGTGTTCCATGTTTCTGTAAAGACCCGTAAAATTTCATGACTAAAAATAATGCCCAAATAGGTCCCCGTGTTGTTATAACTGTAGAAATTCTTAAAACTGACCCTTTTTGAGTTAAAAGTATCCCGGGACTTAAAAGATATAAGTTTCTAGATTTGCGCAGGTCTGCGGTCCACTATGCGATCGCAGATCAGGTATGCGGACCGCATAGTGGTCGCATACTTGGACAGTTTGCTGTCCATTTTGAGGACAACTATGCGTCCTAGAATGCGATCACATTTCACGAATGCGGGCAACATAGTTGTCTCATTCTTGCACCTTGACTTTTGCGGAGGGAGTTATGCGACGCACTATGCGATCACATAACAGGTATGCGGACCGCATAGTGGTCGTATACCTGGGCAGTCTACTTTTCTTTCTGGCCCATTTGAGGGCCAATTATGCGACAGGAATGCGGACCACATAGCAGGAATGCAATCGCATTCCTGACCGCATTTATGTTTTGGGACTATTAAAATTCTAATTTTATACCCGACCCCAAGTTCATTAAAACACTTACGCCTTTCATTTTAAGCCTATTTTTTGATAATTTAGAGAGAGGAGAGAGTGGGTTCTAGAGAGAGAGAGTTCCAACTTCATCAAATTTGTTCCTTCATCACTACTCAGGCCAAGAATTGATCAAGTAGGACACCATTTTCTTCACTACAAGAGGTAAGCTTCCACCCCATCAACCTTAATTTCCAGATTTTTGTTAAAATGAAACATGGTTAGGTGAGTTCATGAAGATAGGGGTAGGATTATTGCATGCATGTAACCAACTAGTCATAATCTAGTAAAAGGAAATGAATTAGAGTAATCCTTCACTAAAAAGACGCCATTTAATTTAAAGGAACACCTAGTGTTTGATAGAATGCTCAAGTGAGTTCAAGACATGATCATTATTCCTAATTCTAAGTTTAATTATTCCACATTGTGAACTAGATTGATGGTGCTAGAAGGTCCGGTGAATTGTGGTAGAAAATTAAAGGGAAATTCTGATTCAAGGTATGTATGGCTAACTTTAATCTTTGTAGAGTTACCTTGTTGGTATCCGAGCACACGGTATGAAATTCTTGCTTGAGCATATGTGAATTGATTGTTCTGCTGTGTCGAGGTGTACGAGTTCATTCTCTGACTTTTTTGAAGTCGATTACCATGCTAATTGAGATTATGAAGGGTAATTTCTTGTGCTTATCCTATCATGTGTAAGGTTCGTTAAATGTTCAAATATGTCGATATGACAGTATGTGCTACTAAATGAAAGAATGTTAATGTACCCTAATGTGGAAATGTATCTAATTGCTAAGGGCCGAGTGTGGCAAATGATGAAAAGAAACTGTGGGTTGATTTAATTAAGTTAAATAATGATGGCAACACCATACATGAAATTACTGTTTGGTAAGGATTATTGGGTCTTGATTTCATATGGTTGTTGGTTGATATGAACTTATGTTCTTGATAATGAAGATCCTTGTGATAAAATTGTAGGTTGTTGTTACTACCAAATGTGAATGTACGGTGGGATCGGGTTGCGAGCCACAACACGAAGTAATAAGGCTAGAGAGGTAATAAGGGTGACTGTGATTGTACGGTGGGATCGGGTTTGTCATGACCCAAACTGGAGGATCATGACTAGCACCCGGGCCATACTTGCCGAGCACCAACGTACATTTTATCTAACCTTCTTATTATCTTTAAGTGATAACGAGATCAATATAAATGGTAGATATGGATCATGAACATACATCACATGGGATGACAAGATTGCTAAGAAACTACATAAAAGGTACGAGCTACAACACTGCCATGAATGACTATACAACAAAAATTAGCCAGTAAGTCATACCAAACTATATACGAGTCGACACCTATCTATGAGCCTCTAAAGGAGCATAAGTAATGCAACATATCCGGAACAGGGCCCCGACATACCCATTAATCTATAACAAAAATGCATACCAAGACCACGACAAGTCAGGAGAAGGGATCTCGCCTATAACCGCTGAACTAGAAAGCCTATTGTGGTGGGGGAGCTTTGTCTACATGTCTATCAGGACCTGCAGCACGACATGCAGCGTCCACAAATAAAAGGACGTCAGTACGAATAAAGTACTGAGTACGTAAGGCAGGAAACCATAAATAAGAACAGTAATGTAAAAAGAGATGTAGGAGATACAACCTGTAGCATCTGAGTGCTTCTATGAGACATTAACGTGAAATGCATGATAAATATATACACATAATCTTTTTAAGCATCCGCCTCTGTGGGCATCAACATCATCATAGAACATTCGCCTCTGTGGGCATCATCATCATCATATCATACCCAGCCTCAAAGAGGACTCGATAAACCCAACTGATCAGTGATTGCACAATAGGTGCCGTCCGACTATAGCGCGGCTCGGTAGAGTAAAATAGATACAAATATATAATGCAAGCATGACTCATTGGAATCATGTTCTTAACATTTCGGAGTGACGTAAGGTCGATATTCTCCGTACACATCATTAGGGCTAACTCTTCATCGAGAATCTTATAAGAATCAGGAAGTACCAACAACATGGATAACATAAGAATAAGAGAAGCAACCTTAACATCAATTATTCAATAAGAAGGGAAACAATGTAAGTACTGCTAGCTTCTAAGAGTAGGGTATCTTTGGAAGCTCGTTCATTGCATTATGTACAATCGGAGTCGTGCAAAAGAAGGAAAGAGATAGCCTCACATACCTTGTATATACTTCCCCAACCTCAAGCTATGCAAATGTCACAACTCTTTAATCTACAATAAGAGAAACTACACTATCGTTATCGTTTAAGCGTCATAACTATTATGTATAGACCACAACCTATTTTATGATGAAACGGGCAGCACCTCCCCTATTTATATGACTTCACACAATTCAAAACAATCACCAAACAGCCCAAACAACATCAATAATAATCATATTGAGCCTCCCAAAATAGTCCATACACAACCTAATCACTTCACACATAAGACGACCACCGTAGTCGTGTCAAACAAACGAGCAGCTCACAACCATACATATATATGGTATTTATCCACACCCTTCCTCCTACAAAACTCTACAAAACAGTAGTAAAACACGAAGCTCAATAACAAAACAAAACAGTCCGCTACAAGTCAAATAAATCGAACTCACGGCTGCCGATCACCGTCCCGTGAGTTCTAACTATTAGGAAACATATTTATCAACCTTCCTTGATATTTAAACACTTAAATACAGATATTAGACGTTTCTTAACTATGAAGTACCTTCCAAAACTCTAACTACAAAGAAAAAGGAGAGGCGGTATAATGACACTTACGTCGTAGGGATCGTATTGATGTTATTGCTTTTCGATTTCTTGCCCGGAATGATAATATTCTTTGAAACCCTAGAATATAGCTTGTGGTTATGTTTATGGGTGTTATCTGGTAGTTTTATGCTGAATAATGAAGAGAAATCCGACCTAAGGCTTATATATATCAAGTTTGGAAAAGTCAAAGAGGTGCTAGCTTGGCACCCTAGGATTGGTCCATCTTCCGACGCTTATATCTTTTTATCCTGATGTCATATCAACGAAACGTTAAGAGCGTTGGAAACTAGATTCCAAGACCCTAAATTTGGTACATTATATTTCCCAATAAGACCTCATATATAACATGAAATGTATTTCTCAAAAAGATCTAGTGATCCACCTACTTGTCACTTATTATGTCTGCGCAGTCTCGCATAACTGCAAATATCTCTCTACTCCTATGTTGTATCGATGAATGGTTTAATACATTGTAAACTAGACTCATAGATATTAAATTTTGTTGGTATATCATCCAATAATTCCAAGTATATTGGGAGAAAATCTCAGTTACATTTGACCTAATTTTAAGCACATTATGAGTGTAACTTCTTAAGACCTTTGCCGACTTTTATTCCACAACTTGCTTGACTTCAAAATGTGGAACACAACTATCATACCATAAAAACTAACCCATAGCATAAAGTCCTTATCATGTAATGAACCATAGTCTCACCCTAAAGTACATGTTATAACATTCCAAACTCGTCGACTTTCGACGAAACTTATTTTCTTCAATTGGTTTAGCTTCTAAGNATTTAAAATGATTAACTTACTTTATATTCCATCAAATATAATCTTATTTCTGAGCTTACATCAATTGACTTACGATGTACTCTCACGTACGAAAAATATGGGGTGTAACATCATTCCCCCTTTTGGAGCATTCGTCCTCGAATGTTGACTAATGCACATTTCCATATCTTAAGCAACAAATCTTATGAATAATTTAATATTTTCTTTGCCATCTAGGGAGTTGTTCGGTGAATAAATCCAAAGGCTAGAACATTTCCCCCTTTAGGCCTCTTTCTCACAGCACGACTTGTGGTCGAACTCCTTTCAGTGTCGTGACTATTTCTACCTTCTTTCATGCAGCCTAGACAATTCTAACCTTGAATGTGCGCCAATGCGACTCTTATCTCCTTTTTTTATTTCTTGTTAGCTTTTAACCTATCTTTATTATTCACTTGATGAAGATATATTGTACTATGACAAGCTGTCCCTCTGGGCATCTATAGGTGTACTAAAGTTCTTTGTTTGGTATTTTGTTGAGCATACGACTATTGCTATATCTTGTTTCATAGCCTAAATTACCTATGCTTATGACTTTACCACTACTAGGTATGTCATACTATACCAGAACTCTTACTTTGGTTTATTATTATGGAGACTTGCCACCCAACTCTAGGTTTTTCTCTCACCGCTTATCCTATATGTATAAATCTAAGCCATTTAATGCTTCCTTATTACCGTCCATCTTAATAATGACAGCATAATCTCATCTCATACTTTGTAACTTTCATCCATTCAATGTTGATTCACCTTCATATTTATCTATAATCTACCACTGATAATTTAAAATCTCTTATGTAATATATCGTCACTAGGGCTCACGTCTCATCGGGTAACATTTGAAGTGCTTTTCCTGATCCACTTAGGGATGATACTATAATGCAATCACTGTGTTTCATACCATCCTAATGTGATTCATCTTATGGGGATATTCTCATCACGTGCAGTTCATGAAATACTTGTTCTCTAAATCATTACTCAATCAAAGGTCTAAACGTCATCCTCTTATCATTTATCACAATTACACCCTTACTTTACTACCATGGTAGCATTCTATCTCTTCTAAATGCTCCTAGTTTTAAACTCCTTTGAGTTCACTCATGATNTACCTTTTCTTATCATTACTCCTTCCTAGCTAAAACCTTGTTGCTCTACCATACTTTAGCTTGCGACCTACACACATCTACTTATACTACTCGTAACCTTCCTTTCATCATGTTAGCACCATAGATTTCCTTTCACGCCTTCTCAGTTGTCCTTAAATGTAAACAATTACTTTTCTTGGTTGTTCTGCCACTTGCTGCATGGATACTTGGCCTACCTTAGTGCCCATGAATACGGGAGTTCCCTGTAACTCATATGATCTCAATTATCAACTTTTGATTGATTTTTTTTCTTCTTCTTCCATTCATTTGCTACGATAGGTTCCACTTTCTTATGGAGTGCATACAACATTATAGCGAGACTGCCGACAAGACCATTTCTACTTTAGGTCACTATGCTTATGTTGAAGCCTGCTTCCTTATTTCCTCAGCTAGTCTTTCATTGTAGTACTTAGGGAAGAACTTCTAACTCTTATAAAGCTGAGACCTTATTACATTGTATATCCCACGATATTTCTGATGTTCTTACTCGCCTATCATTATCCTTAGTTACTTACCTCCATGCCCTTGTGCTTGTAGGGTTTCTTCTGAATTGAAATTTCAGTTGTCTCCATTGTGGCACTCTCTTTTATTTCCGTAACACTTATATTGTACCTTCTACTACCCCAACTCCTGTTTGAATATTTATCGAGGATTACAATTTTGTATCTAAGAGACTAAATTTCCTATGCTGGGTTTCACTACGTTTATCTTGCATGATCTACTAATTTGCCTATATCCTCCTATCTATCCATAACTAGGCTCTTCCTGAATCAACTACTGACTACCCATTGGTCCACTCTCATATCTTTATTTTATGTAACGCCTCTTGGGTTATGTCCTTTGTCTTAACTTACCTCTTGTACGGGATCCTTATGTATCAAGTTTTCATTCCCACTTATATATTAATATCATCCAGTGTGAAACCCTTATTGATTCTCCCCAAGATCATGCTTGCATAATGTTCTGGAGTTATATTATATTTGTAGGATATGAATAAATGCAATCTTATTCCTTTCACCTTTTTACCACATTCTTCCTTTACCATTCGATATTTACCTCTTCATCTTTGGCATTTTGTTTCTACATCTTCACAGAAATTATTCGCCTTGCAGTAAACCTTCTACACCAGGTATAATTGAATTTCGTACGCATAAGGGTGACACGTGGTATAACTGGCACATTTAGTCCCTTAAGACTAACTCTGCTCATAGTGCTTGCTTTAGAGAAGCGTCTTTGTGAATGACATTTAAAGGTTATTCTTCTATTGTTCATTCTATTATTGTCGAAACACTATCATTGAAACAATGTCGACTATTACCAATTACTTTGATCCCTAATTCATGTTCGATTTTTTTATTCTTGTTTATTATCCCATACTAATTTCAATTAGTTGGAGGGTCTAACTTTTCCTTATGGTAATCACGTGTGAGTCACCAAATCATTTCTCGAAATGAGGGTATGGCTTTATGGCTTACACTTTTGTATTGTCTCAAGTCCTGTCTCCTCTCCTTTTTTTTCCTTCACTTGACTATAGACTTTATCATTATACCATATTCTGATTTACCGCTATCACTCATTTATCACCTCTTACTCATAATGTTTCATTTACTCTCTTCTTATTCTCATGCTAATATCTCTGTCTATCGCCCTATTATAAAGACTTCAACATGACGTTCTTTCACATTTAGCTCCCCCTGCTTCATATCACTGGCTCTTCGGGGCGCCTAACATTCTTTTTTTTTTACTAGAGGTTGGAGTCATACTAAGGCAAATATTTATCCCTTCTAGGATCCTAGTGCCTATCTTCTGAAATTTNTACTAGTGGCTGGAGTCATACTAAGGCAAATATTTATCCCTTCTAGGATCCTAGTGCCCAGTGCCTATCTTCTGTAATTTCTTAATATTATAGTATTCATATCTTACTGTTCTATTCTAGAGTGACCATATGGCTATCTCCAAATGAGAACTATTACCATGTTCTGCACTACCCTTCAAAAATGTTAAATAATGATAACAATCTATCCACAATTTTTGGTTACTCTAGTCCCAGCTTGATCCTAATATCCTATCCTTCTCTTAAATTATTTCAGTTAGCTCCCATAGGCATAATTGAGATTGGTATGGACAATTGTAGATATCTTTGTTACCATTGAAAGTAACTAAAAATGCTTATATTTCTCTGCCAGAAATATAAATACTGATAATCTTTATTAACTAGGTACCTCGTACCATTCTTTATCTTGCTTCTTTTACTTGCTAAAACTCGTATCTACCTTCTGATTCTCTTATTTCTTTTTACCATATGGATAGATAGATATTCTTTCCTTATAGCTCCTTATTAAGAAACTAACACATCTTAGTACACACATGATCTGCTGAAGCCCTCACATTTATTCATCATAAGCATGATGCAAAATTGAGTTCCTCTAACTAACCTCTTCCAAAGCCACATTGCAATCTCTTACCATCCATCTTTCTAGATGTATGCATCGTCGTATTATAAATAAGATAGAATTGAGGAAGTTGAGTTCTTACGATTGAGCTCTACCACACAATCTAGAGTAAGAAGAAAGAGTAACAGTTCTAAATGCCCTGTAGCCTCTTACTTATAAGTGTGGTGCACAACACACCCATAAACAAGATTCTACTAGACACGACTCATAGACAACCCCTAGGACAGACCTGCTCTGATACCAAGTTTGTCACGACCCAAACTGGAGGATCATGACTAGCACCCGGGCCATACTTGCCGATCACCAACGTACATTTTATCTAACCTTCTTATTATCTTTAAGGGATAACGAGATCAATATAAATGGTAGATATGGATCATGAACATACATCACATGGGATGACAAGATTGCTAAGAAACTACATAAAAGGTACGAGCTACAACGCTGCTATGAAAGACTATACAACAAAAATTAGCCAATAAGGCATACCAAACTATACATGAGTCGACACCTGTCTATGAGCCTCTAAAGGAGCATAAGTAATGAAACATAGCCGGAACAGGGCCCCGACATACCCATAATATCTATAACAAAAATGTATACCAAGACCACGGCAAGTCCGGAGAAAGGAACTCGCCTATAACCGCTGAACTTGAAAGCCTATTGTGGTGGGGGAGCTTTGTCTACCTGTCTATCAGGACCTGAAACACGACATGCAGCGTCCACAAATAAAAGAACGTCAATACGAATAAAGTATTGCGTGCGTAAGGCAGGAGAGCATAAATAAGAAAATTAATTTAAAGAGAGATGTAGGAGATACAACCTGTAGCATCTGAGTGCTTCTAAGAGACATTACCATGAAATGCATGATACATATATACACATGATCTTTTTAAACATCCGTCTCTGTGGGCATCATCATCATCATAGAACATTCACCTCTGTGGGCATCATCATCATCATATCATACCCGGCCTCAAAGAGGACTCGATAAACCCAACTGATCAGTGGTTGCACAATAGGTGCCATACCAGGCCGACTATAGTGCGGCTCGGTAGAGTAAAATAGATACATATATATAATGCATGCAGGACTCATTGGAATCGTGTTCTGAACATTTCAGAGCGACGTAAGGTCGATATTATCCGTACACATAATTAGGGAAACTCTTCATAGAGAATCTTATAAGAATCAGGAAGTACCAACAACATTGATAACATAAGTATAAGAGAAGCATCCTTAACATCAATTGTTTCATAAGAAGGGAAACAATGTAAGTACTTCTAGCTTCTAAGAGTAGGGTATCTTTGGAAGTTCGTTCATTGCATTATGTAGAATCGGAGTCATGCAAAAGAAGGAAAGTGATAGCCTCACATACCTTGTATATAGTGCCTCAACCTCAAGCTATGAAAATGTCACCACTCCTTAATCTACAATAAGATAAATGACACTATCGTTATCGTTTAAGCGTCATAACTATTATGTATTGACCACAACCTATTTTACGATGAAATGGACAGAACCTCCCCTATTTATATGACTTCACACAAGTTAAAACAATCACCAAAAAGCCCAAAAAACATCAATAATAATCATATTGAGCCTCCCAAAACAGTCCCTACACAACCTAATCACTTCACACAAAAGACGACCACCGTAGTCGTGTCAAATGACCCGGAAATGTTACAACGAATGACAAGCTCAAAACCATACATATATATGGTGTTTCTCCGCACCATTAATCCTCCAAAACTCTACAAAACATTAGTAAAACACGCAGCCCAACAACAACACAAAACAGTCCGCTACAAGTCAAATAATTTGAACTCACGGCTTCCGATCACCATCCCGTGAGTTCGAACTATTAGGAAACATATTTACCAACTTTCCTTGATATTTAAACACTTAAATACAGATATTAGACGTTTCTTAACTATGAATTACCTTCCAAAACTCTAACTACAAGGAAAAAGGAGAGGCGGTATAATGACACTTACTTTGAGGGATTGTTTTGATGTATTGCTTCGCTATTTCTTGCCTGGAATGATAATCTTATTTGAAACCCTAGAAGATAGCTTGTGGTTATGTTTATGGGTGTTCTCTGGTCTTTTTATGCTGAATAATGAAGAGAAATCCGACCTAAGGTTTTTATATATCAAGTTTGGAAAAGTCAAAGAGATGCTAGCTTGGCACCCTGTCCATCTTCCGACGCTTATATCTTTTTATCCTGATGTTGTATGAACGAACAATTAAGAGAGTTGAAAAATAAATTCCATGAAATTAAATTTGGTATGTTATATGTCTCAATAATACCTCATATTGAACATGAAATTTATTGCTCAAAAAGCTCTAGTGATCCACCTACTTGTCACTTATGATGTCTGCGCAGTCTCGCATAACTGCAAATATCTCTCTACTCCTACGTCGTATAAATGAACGGTTTAATGCATTGGAAACTAGACTAATAGATATTACATTTAGTTGGTATATCATCCAATAATTCCAAGTATATTTTTAGAAAATCTCAGTTACATTTGACCTAATTTTAAGCACATTATGAGTGTAACTTGTGAAGACCTTTGCCGACTTTTGTTCCACAACTTGCTTGACTTCAAAATGTAGAACACAACTATCATACGATAAAAACTAAATCATAGCATAACGTCCTTATCATGTAATGAACCATTGTATCACCCTAAAGTACATGTTATAACATTCCAAACTCGTCGACTTTCGACGAAACTTATTTTCTTCAATTGGTTTAGCTTCTAAGATTTCCAACCCTCTTGGTACTCGTTATTCATGATCTTAAATATTTTTAACCTCTAATCTAACATGATTAACTTACTTTATATTCCATCAAATATAATCTTATTTCTGAGCTTACATCAATTGACTTACGATGTACTCTCACGTACGAAAAACATGGGGTCTAACAGGGTTGCACGCTGCAACACGAAGTAATAAGGGTGGAGAGGTAATAAGGGTGAGATGAGAATGTACGGTGGGATCGGGTTGCGCGCCACAACAGATGAGAAATTGAAACAAGTAACTGTGAAATCTTCATTTGTGATTTTTTGTATACCTGTGTGGTACTTGTGTGGTTACCCTGACTGTTTTCTAATAGTGTACTATTTGATTCTACTTAGAATAAACTTTGTTCATATATACTAGTACTATTCAATGGTACTAACGTCCCTTTTGCCGGGGGCGCTACATCTTTTATATGGATGTAGGTGGTTCTACAGCAGGTAGCTCAGACTGCCGATAGTGGTGTTTCCCCTTCATACCTTCAGCAGATCCAGTGAGCCCAATTTCTTCTCGGGGCCGTGTGTAGTCTATATCATCTCTTTTGTATATGTTATGTCATCTAAGGTATAGCCGGGGCCTTGTTGCCGGTAAGTATTGTGTAAACCCTTAGTACTCTTAGAGGCTCTGTAGACATGATGTGGGTTGTACATATATGTATTTTTGGGCAGTAGTGGTGTCTAATAGAAATTGTGGTCCGAATCGAAATTATTGTATGTTTTGTGATTACCAAATGTTGAAATGATAAAGGATGAAATGAACTCAAGTAGTAGATACATGCTTAAACTCTAAATTGATAATTACGTGGAATAATGTATACTGTAAACGCGGGGTAATGCGTTGGAAAGGAAAGGCAATCCAGGTCCGCTTGACCATGATCATCCGGTTGGGCGCCGGTCTCGTTCCTCGGTTTTGGGGCGTGACAATTTCGATGATCCGGAAGTATGTTGGTGACCCGTCTCATATTTTGGACTTCAGCACGTAAGATCGAGGGTGATATATCATATGAGGTAGAGCCAGTGGCTGTATTGGGTTGTCAGGTCAGGAAGTTGAGGTCTAAGGATATAACTTCAGTGAAAGTTCAGTAGAGAGGACAACCGGTGGAGGATGCCACCTGGGAGACCGAGCGGGAGATGCGGAATAGATATCCTCACTTATTCAAGACTCCAGATATATTTCTTGACCCGTTGGAGGACGAACATTTGTTTAAGAGGGGGAGGATGTAACGACTCGGTTGGTCGCTCCGTGAGATTAGCCCCGTTTCCCCCGTTCTTCTTTATCATATGTTTCTTAGACTATTTACGTTGGTTCGGGTCCAGAGTGGTCATGGTGAGAACAGAGACACATAGTCTCTTAAATTAGCTTAATAATTGAAAAAGTCAACCGGGAGATGAATTATTGGTAAACGACCTCGGATGTGGATTTTATGGATCGGATAGCTCAGTTAGGTGATTTGGGACTTAGGAGTGTGTTCGAAATGAAGTTTTGATGTCCGGTGTAGAATTAGGTTTGAATTGGTGAAAGTTAGTTTTTGGCAATTTCCGGTCAGCAGTGGAAAATAGTCTATCGGGGTCGGAATGGTATTCTGACAATTGAGGCAGGTTCGCAATGTCATTTTGGATATGTGTACAAAAGTTTAGGTCAATCAGATGTGTTTTTGTTGGTTACGGCATCATTGGCGAAATTTAGAAGTTTCAAAGTTCATAGGCTTGAATTTGATGTGATTTTGGTATTTTTGCATTGTTTTTGGTGTTTCGAAGGCTCGACTAAGTTTGAATGATGTTATGGGATATGTTGGTATGTTTGGTTGAGTACCCGAGGGCCTCGGGTGTGTTTCGGGTGGTTAACGGACCAACTCTTTGCTTAAAAAAAACTGGGCAGATTTTGCTGGTGTGAGTTTTTTGTTTCCTTCTACGCGATCGCGGGAGGATATTTGCTATCGTGTAGGCTTGGGGATGAAAGGATTTTTGTTATATGCGATGGCGTGGTAGAGGTCGCGATCCCGTGAGTGTGAGTTTGTTTTGCAGTGCGATCGCGTGGTGTTGTTCGCGTTCGCATAGAGCTGAAGGGCGCGTGAGTGGGCTGAGCCGTTGTTCTTCATGATCGCATAAAGTGGTTCACAATTGTGTGGGTCTATGTCCTGCTGAATCGCGATCACGTATGAATGTCTCCGATCGCGTAGTGTAATTTGATGGGGCAGCAGATTTGTTCTTCGCGTTCGCGTGGGAGCTTCCGCGATCGCAGTGAAGAGATAGGCCTGGGCAGACTGTTTTAAGTTCTAAATTCGGGGGTTCTTGGCCATAACTCAACATTTCATTAGAGGGCTCGGGGGAAGGAGATTTTGGAAGAGCTTTTCAGTGGGGTTCTTGTGGTAAGTGTTCTTCAATCATTTTTGGTTCAATTTGATGAATTTGTCTTGATTTTCACCATGCAATTTGAGGAATTAAAGTAGAAAAGTTGGGAATATGGGAGGAAAATTTGGAAACTTTTTTTGGTGTTTTGAGTGGGCAATTGAGGTCTGATTTTGGTATATTTGGTATGTGTAGACTCATAAGGGAATGATGATTCTATTTTTATGATTTTTATCGAATTCTGAGACGTGGGCTTGGGGCTCGGGTTTGACCAATTTCGAGAATTGTGCTTCGAATTTATATCTTTCGATTAGGTTTTGTTCTATTAGCGTATATTGATGATGTTAATATGGTTTTGGTTAGATTCGGAGCATTTGGGATCCAATTCGAGGGGCATGAGCATCGCGGAGTAGCTTTTGGGCTGTTTTGAGGTAAGTAACGATTGTAACTCTAAACCTGAGTGTATGAAACCCCGCTATTTGATATTGTTTTGGTAAATGAGGTGACACACATGCTAGGTGATGAGCGTATGGGCGTGCATTGATAGGGATTGTGACTTAGTCCACCCCGTAGCGACTACTAAGCCGCGTATTCGATTTGAAACCTTGCGATATCCTGTATTTTACAAATTTATACTTGTTTATGGGCTGTGAGCCATGTTTGGGGGCCTTGTGCCGACCTGTTTAGACCCTCAGAGGTACTTTTACACTATTCTAGCACTATCCTGATAGAAGATCTGTGAACCCAGTCATGTTTACCACTTGTTGTCATTTTCACTGTTATCACACTGATTTGAAACTCTGAGAAGTATTTTGGGCTAAGTCCCGTGAGTTGAGATGAATCGCCCGAGTGGCTTGTGAGGATGACTGAGTCAGGCCGAGAGCCGAGTATGTGAGGATAGTTATGGATCGGACTGCACACCGCAACAATATATATGTTATATATTACATATGGATCGGGCTGCACACCCCATCAATATAGATTATATATGGGCCGGGCTGCACGCCGCTGCAATATATGTTATATATGGATCGGGCTGCACGCCGTAGCAATATACATATTGGATCGGGCTGCACGCTGCAGCAATATACATATTGGATCAGGCTGCACGCTGTAACAAATATAGCACTTGGGCTGTAGGAGCCCCTTCAGAGTCTGTACACCCCCAGTGGGTGCAGTCGACTATTATATGGATCGGGCTGCACGCCACAGCATATGTTATAAGGATCGGGTTGCATGCCGCAGTAGTATAGATATATATAAATATATATGTGTTGGATTAGGCTGCCCGCCGCAGTAGTCGTGTGTATTCATGGTACTTGCTAAGTACGAGTGTTTAGTATGAGAATGAGATACTGATAATGGAGTCACGAGTGACTGAGAAGCTTGCCCGAGAGGCTTTATTTGTGAGTGATACTGTGCTCGAGGGGCTTATATTCTATGAAAATGTTGTTTTCACTCTTCTTTACACTGAACCTCTGATGATAAATGATGGATAAATGTTTTTATACAAGATCTTTAAATGTAAACTGGAGTTTTATGAAATATTCGGAAGGTAGATTCCGGACTTGATTATTTCTTTCCACTATTACTCATTATATGGATTTACATGATTTATAAATGCTCGTCACTACACTCAAGTTATAGTTACTTTGATTACTTACTGTGTTGGCGTACTCACGTTACTCCCTGCACCTCTGTGTGCAGATCGAGGTACTGGACCATCTCACTAGTTGATTTTCGGACGTGCTTGGAGTTGTTCGAGGATCGAGGTAGCTGCTCAGTGTCCCTAGCTCACCTCCTTTCTTTTCCTCAGATCATAGTTTTGTCTTTTGTACTCCCAGCTTTGTAGTAGCAGGTCACCTTGTTGTACATTGTATTTACAGTTCTAGATGCTCATGACATTTGACTCCAGGTTTTGGGGAACTGTATAAATTGTTCATCTCATTTTGTTGTTTTAAAATCTGCTAGATTTTGGGAAATTATGAAATATTATGATAGTCTGTAATGGTTGGCTAGCCTAGTTCCATGATAGGCGCCATCACGGCCGGCTTAGGATTTGGGGTCGTGACATAAATTGATTTGTCATAACTGAAACTCATAGGATATTGAATGATTATGAAACTATGCCATCTAGAGAATAGAAGTTCTACAAGTATTCATGGGACTAAGGAATAATTACTTTCAGAGGAAACTCACAATAGTCATAAAGAATGTGACGTAGGGAGAATCATGAACATTCCCAAACATAAAGAGAGTTAGCCTCACATACCTTGCCACTAGCCCTTTTAAGCGTATTAGAATGTTCGTCGTCTCTTTCAACGATAATATATGTCAATATATATCAAGAGGAACAAATATTAGCACTAACGCTCATATTTTAGTCACTTAGACATTTTATCAAACACCTTATACGCATAAAGCCTCATAGCCTATAATAATTGGTCTTTTCTTCACTCAGTTCTCTATCTACTACTTCTAGGTGATTCTACAATCCCAAATAGATGTAAATAACACCATTTCTCATCACCCAAATGTTTACAAAAATCATAACTCGACAACCCAAAATCCTAGCATAGTTCATATGGTTCTATTTATCAAACACATTTACTATTCTCCAAATACTCATCAATTCATAGTTATAAATTATTAGGGAGTAAAAGCATTACCATTTCGAAGTTCACTCCTCTTGAATTCGAGTTCTAAGGTTTCTTTTCTCAACAATGATGTCTCGATCAAATATCTAATGAGTGGAAGGACTTACACATGTTAATAAGGTGTTGGAGAATTGAAATTAGCTTAGAATCATCGTTAGAACTTACCTTGGATGATGGAAGTACCTTGGGGAAGTTGGGTTCGTAAGAGCTCCCCTTTCTAGAGAAAACGTACGTGTTTGGGGTTAGAGTGAGTGAGGTTGGGTTTTAAAATAAGTGCACACATCCTAAAAATTGAGGAGGAAATAAATGTAGCGCGATAAACATCTTCGACGCGAGGCATCACCAGGGGTGCCAAAATTACTATGCAAGCCGCCATCAGAGGTACCAAAACTATAATGCCTTGCACTGTCTAGAGAATTAAGGTTGATGCCCTAGACAGTGCCTTGCACTGTATGGAGCACTGAGGTTGATGCCCTGGATAGTGCCTTCCTCTGTTAGTGGCACTGATCTTAATGCCCTGGAAAGTGCCTTGCACTGTCTTTGGCCGTGATTTTTTATGGCCTTGGACTGTCAATGGCCGTGAGTTTTCATAGTCTTGCACTGTCTAAGGTTGTAAGACGTACCTACCATAAACTTTGTCGGTTCTATCGAATTTTATGCACTTCACTATCGATCTTGATTCCAAAACAACGATTTTCACACATACTCATCCCGATAGGACTTCACATGTTAAAAGGTCACATTAATACTCATTTAATGCATCCACAACTAATTCAGATTTACGGAGTGTTACATTATCTCCCCATTGGGATCATTCATCCTTGAATGATTGTCCTAATTAACTCTAGACCTTAAGGGGTATTATGGAAATATGTGAAGGTTGAACCATCATGAACAAGTGCATACTAAACTTAATGAATACATGATTACTGAACTGTTGAGACACTGAATTGGATAGGTTCTGAACAGAATGGCTACTGAATTGGCTAAATAGTGAGCTCACTGAATACTTAAGGACATGGAGATTTTAATTTAAGATCATAATGAAAAGGTTAGTTGCCTTGAACATTTGTCCAAAACACATGCCAGCTAATAGAGTATAACACAAGCCTCACAGGGCATCATAATACGCATAACATGAAACATATACGTGAATAATAGTCTGTCATGGATACGTGAATTCTGAACTAACATGGATATATGAATACTGAACTGGCACAAATATTTTAGTACTGAACTAATATGAATATCCGAGCACTGAACTAACATTGATATTTGAGTACTAAGCTGGCATGAATATATGAGTACTAAACTAACATGAGTATCTGGGTTTTGAACTGACATGAATATTATAACATCATATCTAAATACTGGAAATGTAAATGTCATGACATGAGATCTGAATATTGGAAACTTTAATGTTATAACATGACACATGAAATACTGGGTGTACAACCACCAATTCTGGCATAAACTCTAACTCATAAGCTACTTGCCCGATCCTTCATAGGATCCTATATATCCTGATATTTTTGGGACTGAGCTTTCCTTTCTTCCTAAATATTATACCACCTTTTGTAGGTAAATCATTCAGAAACACCCAATCATCAACTTGAAACTCTAGGTCTCCACACTGCACGTCCGAATATGACTTTTGGCGACTCTAAATCGTCTTCCACTGCTCTTGAATCAACTTCACTTTCTCCATAGCTTGATAGACAAAATCAGGTCCAAACAACTCTGCTTCGCCAACTTCGAAAAAAACCCAACCAATTGGCGCTCTACACCTACGCCCATACAAATCACTCTTTTAAAATGAGCGAGATAATCCTATTATAAGGTCCATATTTACCATATCCACAAAAGGATATGTGTATTCTGAGATAAGCACTTGGTTTTTTGCTACTCGACTTTCACTTGCTGACAATTAAGATACTTGGCCACAAATTCTACAACATTTTTTCCATTTCTTTCCACCAATAAATCTCCTTAAGATCATGATACATCTTCGGGTAACCTAGGTGGATAGGATACCTAGAATTATGGGCTTCTAACTTGATCCTCCTTATGTAAGTCCATCTATGTCTAGAATACACAATCCGTCTTGGCACCTCAAAGTGCCATCATCTCCCCCTTGTTCAAATCCCTCGTTTTATGCTTATGAACCCCCTCTTTCAGTTGCAACAAGTAGGTATCATCAAACTATTTCTACTTCATTTCTTCTACTAACGAGGAACAAGTGTTGTTCTAGACAATAACTCCACCATCTTCTTAGTCCAAAGGTCAAAATATTATCTTGGCTAAGCGGTGAACTTCTTTCACCATAATATCTCTTATTTGCCTCAATCATAAGCTATACTTCCCATACTTGATTTCCTTTTTAAGCTACTTCCTGAAAGAACTTATAATATTGATGTGAGCTAAGTCTTTGACTAGTACACTGAAGATTAGAGTCTCGTGCAACAGTACTACCCTTGTGAAACATAACTGGGCATTTTTTTATAGTTTTATGTGATAGCTTTATCCACAATTACTAAGATCGAAGATCATTCTGCTCACTTCGTGTTTCTTACATACGCTAGGGACATTCATTATGGTAATTATATCATTTTTCCCTCATTACCGAACTGATTTTCTTTTCATTTCCCATGTTAACTATTCGGGTTTTGAATCTCCAACTAGACTTACTGAAGATTGTCATATCTCCCCCTTTTATCAAAGGTCTTATAATTGTGGATCTCTTTTATTTTGTTGGGATCCGAACAACTTCCCTTATTTTCTGCAATTCTTTGCACTTTACGTCAATGGCGACTCATCTTCCGACTTACTCTGAACAATCTTTCGTACTAGGAAAAACTAAATTGCTCACATAAATTAAAAGCTAATGTATTCACAACTATCATAGCAATTTAACTCTGGTCACACTGTCAATCTTGGGAAAACCCCTTTTTTTCGATAACACTTAAAGTCTATTCTTTTGTAGTTTTCTCTCTTACTGCCTAGCTGATTTTTTTTCCTTTCATTGGCACCGTACATAAGGTTTAACTTAAACTCTTTGGGTTATAACATGCGTTTGGTATTTCTAACTATTACCCACTCACTAGTGTTAACTTGTCTAAGTGAATCAAATCGTACCTCTACTAGCTTTGCCGAAATTGCTAATTCATCGTATCTACTTAAAACTTACTTGCTATTATTTTACTAACCACCTGCTAGCATCATGTTTTTTTGTTCTTATTTGAATAACTAAACTGAATCATAAGGTTACTCTTAACTTCACTCACCATCCGACCCTATTTTACGGTCGCATACTATCTTTTGTTTTTTTGTTTTTTTTTGTTCTATATACATGGTTCACACTTACGGAAATTTCATCTGTCTTAAACGAAATTGTAATATCTAACCCCAAACTTTCTATACACTTCAAAATCATATCATATCAGATTATAAACATTTAGGGTAAACACTTAGTCACATAACCTTAGGGGAGCTGTCATATCCTTTATCTCACAATAATAGCTACTTCTTATAGTAACTTACTAACGTGGTACTTTCTAGTTCTAATATGAATAAATCTGAACAACTTAAAATCATTCCCTGAAATTCAATATTTTCCGCTCTTGGTTCTCATTTCGTAAATCATATTTTCTTAGTCATATGCATGAGATGTACGTAAAAACACATCTTTGGCAATAACAAACGTTTCTGACTCCTAGGTATTTTTCCCTTAGGCTCCTTATTTTTGTGTCCAAAACTATAGTGATCGATTCATGCCTGCTACCATTAAATTCTTAACATGTTACACGATGGAGTATGGCATCCAAACTATCATCATCCAAACTTTGTCTCCATTTCCAAGAATTAAATAAAATTTTTCTGTGAGGTAAAACACGTACAAATACACTACAACGCGCAAACATGTCCCTCAGAGTATACCATTATCTGATAATCACTTTACGCACCATCTGGCGAGTCTTGAGTCTTAATCCGGACCTAAAACATGCAAAGATTTTACTATATCTGTTACTTACCTTTTATTTTAGCAACCATAGGAATCACTGTATACTCACAAGTCACCAGTATTTGGATACGCCAGAAATTAGAGATCTGGTAGCTGAATACTGGCATAATGAATAACCCTAAACCTGCTAATTGAAAGACTGTATAACTGGTAATTGAGGTAAACTGATAACCATAGAACATGATAAATGCTTTCGTACTTTCTAATAATGTTATTCTTTAATATGTACTACTACCCATTGTATCCCACTTTTAACACCTCCCAAAGCTCACTTGTTACTAGCATGTACTCCAAATTATACCGCAATAGGCGATCATCCTTCTAGAACCTTGGGGTTTTCCTGCCCGTCTCCTGGGCATTCCATACATCTGGAATTCGATAGGAAGAGAAGGTTACCTATTTCTCTAAGCTTCGTGGAACGATCTAGAGTAGAAAGAAATGAGACAATCCAAAATGTCTATGTAGTTAACAAATTATATGCATGGCCGGCACACACATAAAAAAGGAACTCCACTGGACACGTCTTCATAGACTTATAAGATACTTGAAGCTAGTGCTCGGATACCAAACTTTGTCACGCCCCGAACCATGGTTTGGGCGTAACAAGACACTCGGTGCCTGACGGTATGTGACCGAGCGAACCAACAGTATGGATGGACCAATATATGGTATAACTGTAAGCTAGATATAAATATACAACATAATAATTTACTAAAGAGTATGACTGAAATATCATAGTTGTGGAAAATACTGAAAAGTCTGCAAGTGTAAATGAGTAGACGACAAGGCTAACACATAGTCTACGAAGCCTCTAAGAATCCAGAAATGCTAATTTTTTACCGAGACAAGGTCCCGATATACCTTACTAACTAAAATACTATATAGACTGAAGACTGAAAAAGAGTGATAATGCCCCCGAAAGACTAGGGATCACCAATAGATGATACAAGATGTCCTAGCAAGTAGAATCGTCAACTCGCAAATCACAACTGAAATAATAACTGCTGAAAGTGAAACTGAAACGATAACCGATAACTGATAACTGAACTGAACAAAGGAAGTAAGGATATGAATACTACCTCTTTTGAATGATGAACCACCTGTTTATTTGTATATTAAACTACGGCCTCAGGCCTAATATATATGTGTAATGGCTGCAGCCTCGGGCCCAAGTATAACTACGGCCTTAGGCCTAGAAATAAATAAAGTATAAACTGCGGACTCATGCCCAAATATGCATAAATCACAAACTGCGGCCTCAAGCTCAAAGATGCATAAAGCATAAACTACGGCCTCAGGTCCATACATGTGTTCAACATTCAGGAATTTAGAATTAGAAACTGAGAATCATACTGTAATATATGATACCAAAATACTGAACTATACTGAATTATATGATACGTATTCATAATAAATTGATTTGTCATAAGTGAAACTCATAGGATATTGAAAGATTATGAAACTATGCCATCTGGAGAATAGAAGTTCTACAACTATTCATGGGGCTAAGGCATAATACTTTATAAGGAAGCTCGTAACAGTCATAAAGAATGTGACATAGGGTTTATCATAAACATTCCCAAACGTAAAGAGAGTTAGCCTCACATACCTTGACACTGGCATTTTTAAGCGTACCACAATGTTCGTCGCCTCTTTCAATGATAATCTATGTCAATATATATCAAGAGGAACCAATATTAGCACTAACGCTCATGTTTTAGTCACTAAGGCATTTTATCAAACACCTTATGGGCGTAAAGCCTTATAGCACTTAGTAATTGGTCTTTTCTTCACCCAATTATCATTATACTACTTCTAGGTTATTCTACAATCCCAAATAGAAGTAACTAACACCATTTCTCATCACCCAAATGTTTACAACAATCATAATTCAACAACCCAAAAACCTAGCATAGTTTATATGGTTCTCTTTATCAAAGACATTTACTATTTCCCAAAAACTCATCAATTCATAGTTAGAAACGATTAGGGAGTAGAAGCATTACCTTTTTGAAGTTCACTCCTCTTGAATTCGAGTTCTAGGGTTTCTTTTCTCAACAATGGTGTCTCGATCGAATATCTAATGAGTGGAAGGATTTATCCATGTTAATAAGGTGATGAAGAATTGAAATTAGCTTAGAATCATCGTTAGAACTTACCTTTGATGATGGAAGCACATTGGGGAAGTTGGGTTCTTGAGAGTTCCCCTTTCTAGAGCAAATGTACGTGTTTGGGGTTGTAGGGAATGGGGTAGGATTTTTAAATAAGTGCACGCGTCCCAAAAATTGAGGAGGAAATAAATGTAGCTCTGATAAACATCTTTGGCGCAGGGCATCATCAAAGATGCCAAAATTATTGTGCAACATGCCATTAGGAACGCCAAAACTATAGCGCTTTGTACTATCTAGGGCGCTGAGGTTGATGCACAGGACAATGCCTTGCACTGTCTAGGGCGCTAAGGTTGATGCCCTGGACAGTGTCTTACACTATCTATGGCTGTGAGTTTTTATGGCCTTGCACTGTCGATGGCCGTGAGTTTTCATGGACTTTCACTATCTAAGGCTATAAGACGTACCCCATAAACATAGTCGATTTTGTCGAATTTTATGCACCTCACTATCAGTCATGATTCCAAAACAACGGTTTCCACCCATACTCATCCCGATAGGACTTCACATGTTAAAAGGTCACATTAATACTCATTTAATGCATCCACAACTAATTCAAATTTATGGAGTGTTACAGGAATAACAAGTAGAGGGATTCATTTTGCAGCTAACCAAGACAAGACAAACATGTTATAACAAGTTACCATTTGGATATGTAAGCAGATTTTATTAGTAAGCCATGCCAACAAAGTTCACCACATGATTCCCTTTATTTCAAACTATCATAATAGACACATGAATCATTTTATCCTAACTGTGCAGAACATCACAATATCACAAACAAGATGTTAATTAGAATCACATAGCTAACTAAATAGTATCATAAACAAGCTGTCAATTAAAGTCACATAGCTAACCAAACAGATTAAATGATAACATGAACAAAACCAGTAATGAGTACCATTCATTGAGATAAATCAATACAACATGTTGTTAAAATGATAGACCACATGTAGTTAATAACATAGAGTTTAATTCAACTTAACATTAAGGCTCAACGGGATTGCCTATGAAGATGATAACAATGTAGAATCATTTCAGCTAACTAAGTTATGAGAAACGAAGTCCAATAACCATCATAGATTTAACAACAACACAGAGATAACCATCACTAAAGAATCATTAATTTTAAAACAAGGATAACACAAATACATAATACAATAGAAGGGTCACATGTTAATGACAAACATCATGAACATCAGGAAATTAATATGTAGACACCACAAGCATAGAGCCACATAAAAACCGAAGAATGGAAGAGGGAGGTCGGTGTTCACTGACCTTCTTCGGAGAAGCAAACCAAGTAAGGACGATTGTGGCCGTTTAGGAATCCAACCTCACAATCAACTTACAGTAATCAAATTTGAGCAGGAATGAAAGAAAAGAGAAATTAGAGAAGCACTTCAGAATACTTAAGTTAACAGAAACCTCTATGGTTATAGTGTGTGTCTGTGTGTTCTTTCAATGTTTTTCATGGGTATTTGGTGAAAGCATTAAAATCTCTATTTATAGTAGCATTGAAGCCTTAGGGCTTCGTTTGAATTCACAGAGATAGTGGAAAGTGACGATTGAAGGTTGATGAAAGCAAAAAAGTAAAAGTATAAGGAAACCAGAGGGAAATCAGAATCATTTTTTTTACCTTGGCACGAAAATGGTGGAAGAGGTCGACTGTTAAAGTGAAAAGATCCATCAATAAAAGTCCATATATAGATGTCACTGCGCTTGACCTCTGGATAAAGAATCGTGATAATAAGGCCAAGATTCATAGCCTGCATTGATTGATTCGAACGAACATAGGAGAGGAATGATGAGATTCTTGTTTGCATCTTTTGGTCTAGGGGTCCAGAGATTTGGGATTCAAATTGTGATTATGAAAAGGAAAAAAACCCGGCAGGATTCTCGGTTGGAAAACATAGGATGGATGTTTGGTTTTGATTTCGAGTGACCTTGCACAAATTTTTACAAGGTTTTAAAACTGATTGGGGTTTGTTAGATGAGAGAAAATGGAGATGAAAGGGAAAGAGAGGCAGCAGGGTCTAGTGGGAAATGATTAGGGTTTAGGGTGGGGTGGATGTTAAGATGAGAGATGAGAGGGGAGCCGTGGGATCATCTTGATCAACGGATCCAAATTTTCGGATATTTAAAATGGATAAAAGATTTAATATGAAAAAATGAGGACCGTTGGAACCTTTTTCTCCAACGGTTGAGATGAAACCCTGAATGATTTAAAATAAAAAGAAAAGCTAGGATTAGTTGTGGACCATTGATGGCTTTAATCAACAGTCCAGGTTACTTATGTTAGTTGTGTGAGTGTTTGGAGATATGTCACGTGGCGTGCATCAATTGGTTGAAAGGGAGTGGCACAGATTGTCAAATAAGACGAGGATAAGGGTTGCCAGATCGGGTTATGAAGCATTTGGCCTGTGGTTTGGGCCAAATTAAGATGGATAGGATTGAATTACAACCACATTGAATTAAAACTAACCAATTAAAATTGTAGCCTATTTTACGTTCTAACCCCTCTTTTAAATTAAATTAATTAAACTTAATTAATCTCAATAAAATGTAATAAAATATAATTATCAAAATCAATGTAATTAGCTAGTTTTAAATAATTAAAATATAGTATTTTTCCATTAGATTATGAAAACTAATTGTTTGGTTTATTAAAATAATAGAGGTAATATAATTATGATTTAAAATTAAATTATTAAACTAATAGTAATACTTGTTTATAGAATTATGAAAGTTGGTTTAATTAATTAAATCAGTAGAAGTAGTGCAATTTATAAATATTAAGACTAAATCATTGTTGATTATAGAGTTGATATTACTAACTATTATTGTACTTATTGTATCATTTATATTTTAACAAAATAGGTATTATTAGTTTTAAAAACACCCCACTACCGTAACGACCCGGTCGGTCGTTCCGAGAGTTTAGCCTCGTTTCCCCCGTTTCTGCTTCATTATATGTGGTTCAGCTTCATTACGTTGTGTTAGATTAATTGGCTCGGGTTCGGAGCAATATTTGGAGAGAAATGAGACACTTAGTCTCTTATCTTGGTTCAATACTTGGAACAGTCAACCAGAAGTTGACTTATTGGTAAACGAACTCGGAATGTAGATTTTATGGTTCTGATAGATTCATTAGGTGATTTGGGACTTAGGAGTGTGTTCGGAATGTGGTTTTGATGTCCGCTATAGAATTGGGATTGAATTGGCGAAAGTTAGTTTTTGGCGATTTCCGGTGGCAGTGGAAAGTAGGCTATCGGGGTCGGAATGGGATTCCAGAAGTTGGAGCAGTTTCGTAATGTCATTTTTGATATGTGTGCAAATTTTCAGATCAATCGGATGTGTTTTGGATGGTTTCGGCATCCTTGGTGAAATTTAGAAATTTCAAAGTTCATAGGCTTGACTTTGATGTAATTTTGGTGTTTTTGCATTGTTTTTGGTTTTTCGAGGGCTCGAATAAGTTTGAATAAGGTTATGGGATGTTGTCGCGTGTTTGGTTGAGGTCCCGAGGGCCTCGGGTATGTTTTGACAGGTTAACGGATCAAGTTTGGATGTTGGAAAGTTGCAAAATTTTGCTGGTGTTCTTTTCTGGTGTCCTTCTATGCGATCGCGTGGGTAAGAATGCGATCGCATAGGCTAGTTGGGGGAAGCATGGGTTTTATGCTATGCGATCGCGTGGGTGGAGGCCGCGATCGCGTAATAGTGGGTCCTGTGTGCAGTGCGATCGCGTGGGTGAGGTCCGCGATCACATAGGTGTTCTGAGGCGCGTGAGGGGGATGTGTGTTTGAGCTATGCGAACGTGTGTGTTGATGTGCGAACGCATAGAGTGGGTTTGGTATGTGCATCATGAACACGTGGCTGGAGACGCGATCCCATTGAAGGAATAATTGGTGTTGGGCAGAACGTTTTAAAAGGCCATTTTTGCGAATTTTTGTCTATTTTCCTCCATTGTTGAGCGGGTTTGGAGCTCTTTGAGAGGGTTTGAAGAGGAAATCGAGGGGAATCACTTAGAGGTAAGATTTTCGACTTCATAGCTCGATTCTATGTCATTTTATAAGTAATTAAACCGGAATATTGTTGGATTTAAACCCAAAATTGGGGAGGTTAAGTGGATGAGAATTGAAAATTTCTTTTGATGATTTGAATGGGAAATTGTGGTCCGATTTTGGTGTTCTTGGTATATATAGAATCTTGGGAGGATGAGGATTCTAGTTTTGTGATCTTTGTCGAATTCCGAGACGTGGGCCTGGTGCTCGAGTTTGGCCAATTTCGAGAATTGTGCCTAAAATTTATAGTTTTCGTTTGAGCCTTGTTCATTTAGCGTATATTGATGATGTTAATCTGATTGTGATAGACTCGGAGAATTTGGGAGCCGATTCGAGGGGAAAGAGTATTGCGGAATAGCTTTCCGGGCTAGTTTGAGGTAAGTAATGACTATACATCTTGTCTTGAGGGTATGTAACCACGGACTTCGGATGACGAGTATCTAGCGTGCACTGATTTTTGGATTGGACTTGGTCCTCTCCGCGGCAACTATTGAGTTGCATATTTCTACTCTAAATCATATGTTAAATTTTATTCTAAAACTATTGCTATATTTGGGCTATAAGCCATGTTCGGGGCCTCGTGCCGACTTGTTTAGACCCCTTGGGGGATTTACTGTTATTTCCTCACTGTTGATTTATGATTTACACTCAGTCATATTGTGCTTAACTGTTTTCGAAACTCAGCCTTATTTACACTATTTTGAGATATAAAACGATGTTTTGGGTCGAGTACCCCGTTTTACTGATACGCCCGAGGGGATTTTAAGAGTTGCTAACTGAGTGACGCCAAGGGCCTCATTGTGAGGATATGATATGCCACGAGGTTGCTTGATATTAGCGCTTGGGCTGAAAGAGCCCCTCCGGAGTCTGTACACATCCTCAATGAGTGTAGGTACCTACTGAGTGCGAGTGACGAGTGATTGGGAGGCATGAAGTTTGTACACATCCTCAATGAGTGTAGGTACCTACTGAGTGCGAGTGACGAGTGATTGGGAGGCATGACTGACTGTGAGGTATTCCCGAGGGGCTGATTATGAGTGACTGTGAGGTATGCCCGAGGGGCTGATTATGAGTGACTGTGAGGTATGCCCGAGGGGCTGATTATGAGTGATTGTGTATGAGTGACTGTGAGGTATGCTCGAGGGGTAGGTTCTGATACATGTTTTTGCCCGAGGGGCTACTTAATCATTTTACCACTTTCACTCTGAACTTATGAAATATGTTTTGACCGAGGGGCTTTTTATGATTTTTATCATTTTTACACTAAATTTCTTGAAAATCATGTTGAAACTAATGACAAGTATATTTCCCAATGATTTTTTACTGAAATCGGCTTTTAAGCGTGATGATTTAATGTATAAATTGTTGGAAAGAAAGGATGTGCTTATTGTGAAATGATGATTTTATTTTATGTGTTTCTTATTGCTCTGACCTGATTTATTTTCATTAATACTGAGTTGGCCTACTCACATTACTCCCTGCACTTTGTGTGCAGATCCAGGTGTTAGGGCAAAGTGAGCTGTGTATATATCCAGAGCTCGTCTCGGAGATTTTGCGACGTAGCTGCATGCGTCCGCAGTCCTGCTCTCTCCTGCTTATTATTTTAGGTTTATTTCTTTGAGTTGTGTATTTTCTGTAGATGCTCATGACCAGTGACTCCGGGATCTCGAGGGTTGTAATTAATATTCAGTGTAGCTTTATCTGTTTTAAAAATGCTTAAAAGAAACCCTTTTGGGTTATCAATTTAGTAATGATGTAAATGGAAGAATATTATGATTTGAGTGTAGTCTTGGCTGGCCTAGTTCTATGATAGGCGCCATCACGACTAGCTTAGATTGGGGTCGTGACAACTATATTTATTGTTGATTAATAAATGTAAAAAATTTAATTTAAAAAGGGAGAGTCCAAATTGGTTGTCAACAACTGATGTGGGTTCCAATAGGTTCGTATTGTGACCTCGGCATACATGTATGTTCATATTTGTATTTAGAGGTTCCTAAAAGGTATTGGCTCTAATTGGCGAAAGTTGGAAATTCCAAGGTTTTGGAAAATTCATAAGTTCGACCAGAGTTGACTTTGATGATATAGACTTCCGATGGGTGTTCCGAGATTTTGGATAGGTTTATGTAGTTGATTTGAACTTGTGTGCGAAGTTTGGATGGAATCCAGCATATTTTGACATGATTTGGACGTGTTTGCTGAAGTTGAAAAGTTTGGAAGTTAAGAGATGGATTTTTATCCTCGATTCTTGATTTTGATGTTAATTGGATTTTTGAGCATTTGCATAAGTTTGGATAAGGTATTAAGACTTATTGTCATGATTTAACGGGGTCCCAAGGGGATTGGGTGTGTTTTAAAATAATCAAAATAATTTTGGAGCATTTTTGGTGTTACTTGGAAGTTCTAGTGTGGCGCACCTGCGAAAGTTTGGGCATAGGTGATAAGTCACTAGTGTGACTGATGTGCTGCATTTTTGGTGTTGAGATGGTCAGGGGGATTATTGCAGCTGCAAAAAAGGGAGAGCAGATGCGAAGATTGCACCTGCAATTGGTGGAGGCGCACCTGCTAGGGTGGTTGGTCCTTTGGAGGATCACTTCTGTCACAACCCAAATCGGAAGGCCACGACTGGCACCCGGTGCCTACTCAACTGAGCTCCACGTACCTTATCCTTCTTTACTATAAGACTCTTCATTGGCTATGATAGGCCACACATATATATATAAGTAACAATATTAGAACTTAACTCACATAACTAATTCAAAAAGATTTATATAGATACATAGGGGTCGACAAGGCCGTTGACATGTCATACCTAAAACTATACACAAGACACTGTCTGCAAAACCTCTAAGAAAACATGACCATAATATATAAATCGAGACAGGATTCCCGACATCCTCATAAAATGAAATAATATCTATAGAACGTGACTCAGCGATACTCCAGGAAGAAGTGGAGCTTACCAACCAAAAGCTGATATCTGGAGGCAGCCTACAGTGAAGGGTCCTCACCTCTCCTATCTACACCTGCGTGGGTGAAGCACAACGCCTTAGAAAAAGAGACGTTAGTACGAAATATGTACCAAGTATGTAAGGTAAAAATGAAACGTAATAATAAGATACTATCTCGGGCAGGGATAAGATTCAAGTTATAACCTCTGACTTGCCACTGAGGTTCATAACATATAGAATAAGACCCATCTCGTATATATAAATAGAACTTCAATATAATAGTTATGATAACATCATTCTCGTGATGTTAACTTCCCAACTTATCATTGGTAACTGCCCAACCGGCCATAACGCGGTGGTAAATGCATGACTGCCCGACCGGCCGTAGCTCGATGGTAAATGTGTAGCTTCCCGACCAGCTGTTGCTCGGTGGTAAATGCATGACTGTCCGACCGACCGTAGCTCGGTGGTAAATTATGATGCATATAATACCATTATGAACATTAACATCTTTATTGAATACCTTAATAGAGAGTTAGGAACATACTTAGGCATGCTTTGAATATCATGTTACAGGAATGAACAACGAGACCTTCTTAGTTACTAAGAGCAGAACCATTCATGAAATAAAATTTCGTTTACATATCGTTACTTGAATCATTTCAAAAGGAAAGAAGGGATAGCTTAATATACCTTAGCTGATTCTCTTGACAATCCCCCTAACACACGTCTATTGTGATAAAACACGTAATGTCCGATTGAAGTAGGAAAAAATCTGAATGATATTCTTGAGAAAAATTATACCGGGCTCCCTTATAATTTGCAATTCACGCTGCTATAACATTGTAAGTGTTAATATGAATTCTTTTTTTAAGAATTCCCATCCATAACTTTAGCAAGCATTTCCATTCCATTTAATGATTAGGGAGGTTATTTTTTTATCAAAGGGGATGGGCCCCACTTTTAGGATTACTTGGCCAAAGAATTCTCTAATATTGTCACCTAGCTCCAAGACTTGCCTAGTCAATATTCAATCCCTACTTGCTGCCACGTTAATGCTTATCCACCCTAACAATTAACCACAAAATTCTTAATTAGCTTAACTGCTTAGTTAATCTCTCACTAAAAATTTATAATTACCCAATTATCCATATAATTAAGAATTATATCAAATTACATAAAATACTAATCACTTTTAACATACTTTATACACCTTACTATCATGGTCATGTGGTACCTTGTATGGTACTAGTCCATAAATATCGGGTATTATAACTTAGATCGTATTTTATCCCAAATTGACAACCTTCAACGAAACTCATCTTCTTTAATATATTTACCCTCTAACCTTCACGGAACTTACTTATCACTTGTTATGAATAGTATAAATGCTTATAACCTCAAAAATAATCTCATTCCCGTGTCTACGTCAATTTACTTACGATGAAACTTTAATGTACGAACACACGGACTATGACAGTTATGCGGAGAGGGGGATCGCAGGTGAGAATGTGTACCTACGTGGATTGAGATGCACCTGCGAGTAAGTAATTTTTACTTGGTTTTATTATATATCTTGAATCCCCATGGATTTATATTCTTTCATCATAAGATTTTGAAGATAAAATAGGGGTTTTGTCGATAACTTAAGAGAGTGAATTTTAAGGAGTTGAGGGTCCATTTGGACTCAAATTTGGAATCTAATTACATATTTGGACTTCTAGGGTTAGAGATAGTTGGGATCTGCCCCTTGACTCAGATTTTAACCATGTGGGTTAGGTTGAGTTTTGTTGACTTTTGGAGATTTGACTAAAGATTAAAACTTTGTTGTTTGGAGTTGATTTCTATTGTATTTGACGTTATTGAGTTGTATTTGACTAGATTCGAGGCGTTTGGAGGTTGACTTGAAAGGAAAAGTGGTGTTGGGGGGTTGAAGTTGTTCTTTGATGGAGGTAAGTCTCTTGTATATCCTTGTAAGATAAATTTCTGTCACGACCCAAAATTTCATAAGGTCGTGATGGCACCGGACATCATTGTCAGGCAAGCCAATCATTAATTAATCGAAATAATTTCCGGTTTAAACATTTATGAAAAACATTTCCTTGCACTTTATTACATATTAACTAAATAATAATTTGTTAAGTAAAACAATAGTTTGAATGTTACACTTTAGCAAATATATCCCAACACATCCCAGAACCCGGTGTCACAAATACATGAGCAACTTCTAAGGATTTATACAATCATCACAAGGCCTGTTCGAAATACAAACTGCACAATGAAGTTTAAAATGAAAGTAAATATTGTACGAGAGAGACTCTGTCAGCTGCGGATTGCCACCGGATGATGCAGCTCGCCTAAGTCTCCGAATCCACTACATTGCTATGAAAGTACCTGTGTAATAAAATGCACAGCAAGTGTAGCATGAGTACAAAAATAACGTGTACTCAATAAGTCGCCCGCCCAACATAGAGAGGTAGTGACGGGAGGTCAAATTAGACACTTGCTAAAAGTCAATTTAAAATATTCAAATGTGACACTAAGCATGAATATCCTAGGAAATTTATTAAAATCAAGAATAATTATTGTCAACTCTTTCCACATTTAACACTTTAATCCTTCGTCATATTAATAACAATTAATCATCATGGGTGATTTAATCAAACAACAATTTAATCAACGGGAAGGAACAACTTCTTCCAAAAATCTTTAATAACTTTAAATCTCTGTAATTTCAATTGACAACCTAAAATTCTAGGCCAATAATCAGGCACAAATCATATCAACTACACAGTAAATATCATGCGCAAGCAATGCCGAGGGTCGAACGGCGCGGACCAACAATAATAAATTGTGCACTGCCGAGGGTCGAACGCCTCGAACCATAGATGTATCTATCTGTCCCGCTCGCGAAGCGATCATGCGACGCGGTTATACATAAAATAATAAGGCTAGCCTGCTCGCGAATAATGCATGCGAGTCAGGTGCTCATATGAATATACACAAATACAGGGTCATCCTGCTCGCGAATCATACATGCCACTCAGGCAACCGAAGTTATACATGTCCACACAATAAGTCCCCATTTTATCAAGAAAGTCGTTTTCTCAGGAAAGTGGTAAAATTCTTTTTAAAGGGACATGAATATAGCTCTTAAATCTTTGTATTTTGAAACTCATTTTCCATGTTTAATGATATTTCCATAATACAACCCTATTAGGTACACAATTATCCACGAAGGAATCAAATCTCTTTCTAGACAATTAAGAAAATGAACTCTAGTCTTCTTCTGATATTCAATTACGATTTCGATCATACTAGCAGTTTAGTATTACAGGCAGGATTACAGGTACAACACGTAAGGCATGCTAGCGAGTTCTAGACTATCCGGACATGGCATAATAGTAGCTATGCACGGACTCCGTCACCTCGTGCGTACGTAGTCCCTGAAGATAATAGCACATACTTAATTAATTCACCTAGGGGGACAATTCCCCCTCACAAAGTTAGAAAGGAGACTTACCTTGCTCCGAAATTCCATAACCGGCTTCCAAGCCCTTCCGACGACTCCAACAGACGCACAACACCGCAAAACTATCCAAATAACGACAAACCAATTAAAATATACTCCAATATTTGCAACAATTCAAAATTATGTAATTCCCAACCCCACTTAGCGAAATGACCAAAATGCCCTCGGGCCCAAGCGCCCGGAATCCCAAATTTCTCGAAGATATATTCTATGCATAGCTCAACTCGTTCAAATATACAATTTACTCTAAATTCCATGCTCGGATATTTTCCAAATTTTCCCAAAATTTTCATGTTTAATTCATGCATATAACTTGTATAAATCTTAAAAAGGGGAGGAATTTACTTACCTTCTAATGCATGATGAAATACCACTCTTCAATATTTTCCAAATTTTCCCAAAATTTTCATGTTAATTCATGTATATAACTTGTATAAATCTTAAAAAGGGGAGGAATTTACTTACCTTGTAATGCATGATGAAAATCCCCCTTTGAGGCCTCCCAAAATCGCCATGCCAAGATAAAAAATAGAAGAAATGAGCCAAGAACCCGTTTTTAAAACACTGTCCGGCCCAATTATGACCCCTCTATGCGGTCACATGAAAGCCTATGCGATCACACAGAACAAACTTGCTACCTCCTCATTTCCTCCTGTGCGTTTGCATGCCCTCTCCCGCGTTCGCACAGGCCAAGCCCCAGAAGCCCCTAAACCCACCCTTGTGCGATCACACAACAATCCCTGCAGCCTCAATTTTTCCTTCTGTGCGATCGCACAAGACAAAATTCCAGCCCCTCAAATTCCTTCTCCGCGATTGCACATTGTGGGCCGCGCATAGCTTACCATTGACAACAACAAACAACAGCAACAGGTAGGGGGAAAATGGTCTGAAACCACCCCGAAACACACCGAAGACCCCCAAAACCCCGTCCAATCACACAACTCAGTCCCATAACATCCCACGAACTTGTTCGAGGCTTCAAATCACATCAAACAACGCCGAAATCACGAATCACACCAAAATTCAAACTTTATGAACCTTGAAATTTCAAACGTCCACATTCGATGCCGAAACCTATCAAATGACGTCTGATTGACCTCAAATTTTGCACCCAAGTCATATTTGACATTACGGACCTGCTCAAACTTCTGGAATCGCATTCCGACTCCGATATCAAAATTTCCACTTCCAATCAGATTTCTCAAAAACCTTCAAATTTCTATCTTTAGCCAAACGACTTCAAAATAACCTACGGACATCCGAATTCACTTCCGATTGCGCTCCCAACTACAGAATCACCATACGAAGCTATTCCCAGACTCGGAATTCCAAACAGACATCAATATCATTGAAATACGCTTCAAGCCAAACTTAGGAAATTCCTTCAAAAAAGTTGACTTCCACAATATATGCCGAAACGCTCCCGAGTTATCCAAAACCTGATCCGGATGTACGCCCAAGTCCGAAATCATCATACGGACCTGCAGGAACATTAAAATCCTTATTCGGAGGTCGTTTACTCAAAATTCTAATATTAGTTGATTCTTCCAACTTAAGGCTTCCGAAATGAGAATTTTCTTTCCAAATCAGTTCTAAACTTTCCGGAATTCAATTCTGATCATACCTACAAGTCATGATACCTGAAACGAAGCTGCTCATGGACTCGAACCACAGAACGACACGCTAGATCTCAAAATGACCGGTCGGGTCGTTACATTCTCCCCCACTTAAACAGATGTTCGTCCTCGAACGTGCCAAGAACTGCTCTGGAGTTATCTGAAATCACTGTTTAACACCTCGAGCACCTGCCCGTGCTACCACAACCCATTGAGCACATTAGCTTGATCAAATCTGAAGATTTCTTCTTTTATTAATGTAATAAGCTCAGAAACTAGTTCCAACACTTGAAATTCTCTGCCAAGCCTACTTCCAACATATAAACACTGTATCAACTACCACACGATCTACCAGAACACGACTGCATACATTTGTTGAATCAACACCATGCACCGCATAACTCATCATCTGACCACAATGGCACTCCCTGAACCTTAATAGCAAAAATCATGAATGTGGTGCTCCTGATGCACCTCATAACAAATATACCTGCATCCTGCTATAATGCTGACGATACTTCCACAACGGAGGAGATGTGTAGAAATTCATACCCCACTACAGAGTTAAGAAATCATTGAATACCTCATCTTGACTAGAATCATCACTTCATTATGAACCTGAATAGTGGTATTTGTTCTTTAATATACACTTCACATAACCTTATCGCACTGATCTCTGATCCGATAATCTCGTCTCGCCCAGTATGAACTGCTCAGACAACAAATCACCCCAAACATGACCAACAACCTCGCATGATACTACATCGCGCCAATAGGCCATAACTCGAACATGATAGATAATAAATGACTCAGTAAGGGACTATTCAACTCACGCAACTGGTATGAACTTTTCTAAAAAAAATAGGAAGTAAAACATAAGAAAATAAATATACATTAACCCTTCTCATCATCACACTACTGCGACGTGCAACCCGATCCAATTAACATACCCGTGGCAGCATGCCACCTGATCCCATCATAAAACTCACATAAAGAAATATATACGGAGCTGAATTGCTCACTATTACACATTACCGAATATCGGTCACAAGCACGCTAAGTGCATAATACCATCCTGGGGAGACTGATAGAGCTACATGCAACAAAACTCAAACACACCTGAGGTGTGATATACATATATACACTCTGTATCTCAAGAGCTATCCTGCTCTCATAACATCCCCACTACGCGGGACCTCGACACATAGGAAATTATCAAGTCGTTTCACAACTCACATGACACAAATCACAATATCACATGAATTTGACGAAGACGGAACAACCTCTACTGTCCTAATACCTTTCCATGAAAAGAGCTCTATTGAAATGAACATGCCTGGCTGATACGAAGCCCATAATCATATTTAAATCTATCCACAAACATCGAGTCTACCTTGCTCATACCAAACTAAGGTAATAGCTTTACCTGGGTCCATATTAACCCACTTTCTCTCATAATACGCGAGAACAACCATCATGGCCGGGACAAATACCCCACAATCCAAAACCAAATGAACTGAACGCCTTCCAGGCATAAATTCTCAAATCAACAATATTGCACTCCTTTATACTTAGTCCAAATCTTCAATCCATCAAGTGACTACCGGTCACACTTATACAATCTTTTCGCGGTCATGTTTCTGCGACCTTCCACACAAGGTAGCAAGTCTGCACATCCACCACTGGCCATACTACGATGTAAGACAAATCAAGAACCCATAACCAGGGTACAAAGCCTCTTCCACTGAATATCAATCTCAGGTGACACTGAAGATAACACCAGCTTACTCTGAACTTTCAAATCACTTTTTCTTGGTCTTCGAGCTCATGACATCCTTATCATCACCGAACCACAATCTCGATTCTTACTCCCAGTTACATACTGCTTTCCACACTTAACATGTCAATATGAGGTAGCGTAAGAATTCCATCATAACTTCTGAACCACCAATAGGGTGAACACTTCATCATATAGAAACCTTTTACTTAACTCAATTCAAGAGTAACATCTAAACACACGAGTGAATTCCCACAATCACCCAACATGCAAATCCTTAAGTAGTAGTCTATACCACCGTAACCCTTCTGAGATCCGCCTACACCTAACATGCCATAGCACTCAAATGCTCCCACATGAAATCCATTACGACAACCGACAAGCCCTGCACACACCGGCAAAAACCACATGCATAACTTAATCACCCCGAAGGAACTGATAACTTCCGTAAATGTGCCATTTCAACCATGGCTAATCAATCAATTTCTTTCAATCATCTTCAATTGCTTCAGGGGTAATTCCTTCAACTCATTGAAAATCAACCCTAACTCATCCCGAGTGAACTTGATCACGAGACTATGCTGCCTAAATCCCGCAAACCGTCTCATACCCTCCTGATAGTCTCTCTACAACCCGAAGTTCATTTCTCTCACTCCTCCAATACTATTCTGCATGCTGAAACATATCATAGAACATTCCAACCATCCTCCTTTTTCTCAGAAATTACTATACAAAAGCTCGATTCTCGATCATACTGCTGCCTGAAACCCTTAAACGCCACATTTTTAACTTTTGAACTCACTATGACGCTATTGAGAGTCACCCACTCTGACTGGCCCTGAATAAAACAACTCCAAGGCTATCCTAGCACATGGACACCCTTTTCAATAAAGCACCTGACCGATTCACTATCCTGAAAACTCACATATACCTTAAGAAAAATTCTAAATCTTCCAAAGCCTAACCCTAGTCCGACTGGGCCAACTCTTTACAGATTCATCAAATCCCACGCAGAATCACCATTTTACTCCTTTCCCTTAGCTGAGAGAACTTGCCAACACTCCGACAATCCGCAACCCCATGAGAAGACAATCCTACAACCTAACTACAGATGGTGGGACTCCCCCACTTAGCGACTGCTCGACTTCCGCTTCTTACACCTTGCCTCCTAGAAATGGAACCACCGCCTAGCCTCAATTCAATATCATTCTCTGTAGCTCTTAAACCAGCAGGTCACCACGACCTCAAACTCCCTGAAGATCACGTTTCTCTAGTTGCCATCATTATCAACACTTATCTGGTACTGAACCACTGCACCTCACGGTCTCTGCCAACCGCATTCTTCAATACTTCTTCTTAATACTTCGACCCCACGCAACCGAAGAAACCATAGCACTGACAAACTTAACACATTCCATTCGATCAATGACGTCGACTTCGCGTCACATGTGTATATCCCACCTAATTGAAGACACCAAGTCTTACTACTTTATCAAACCCATCCAGACCATTCATAACCCAAATGCCTTTACTCTGCCGGAACTAAAATACCAAAATCTTGAAATCACACTCTGAGAAGACCTCCCTTCAAACATTTATCACTCCCAACATACGGGCAAGCATTCTATCATCATATCGACATCGCACGATAACCAATCACAAGCATCATCACTACCTGAGCATAGCCTTAAGGCTCCCAGAAACACAGCTACTGAGCTGAAACAATATATTATTCCTTTGCAGGGCCATAAGTAATGCCCCGACAAATTACCTATGGAAACATCTCGAATTAAATCTGTAACACCATTCAATTCCTCAATTTCCCGATTCATAGCAAGCGCTTCGCGACGCGTAAGATTGAGTAGGAATGAACATAGGCATAAGCCTCGAAGGAATCGAATCGCACAATAAGGAACCAAGAAGGGAAGTACTCCTAACAGCCCTATAGCCTCTCGAAGATAAGTACAGACGTCTTCGTACCAATCCGCAAGACCCTACTAGACTTGCTCATGACTCGTGAGACCTACCAGAACCTAGTGCTCTGATACCATGTTGTCATGACCAAAAATTTCATAAGGTCGTGATGGCGTCGGACATCATTGTCAAGCAGGCCAATCATTAATTAATTGAAATAATTTCCCGTTTAAACATTTATGAAAACATTTCCTTGCACTTTATTACATATTAACTAAATAAAAATCTGTTAAGTAAAACAATAGTTTGAATATTACACTTTAGCAAATATATCCCAACACATCCCAGAACACGGTGTCACAAGTACATGAGCAATTTCTAAGAATTTATACAATCATCACAAGGCCTGTCCGAAATACAAATTGGACAAGGAAAATTAAAAATGAAAGTAAATACTATACGAGGAAACTCTGTCAGCTGCGGATCGCCTCCGGATGATGCAGCTCGCCTAAGTCTCCGAATCCTCCACATTTCTATGAAAGTACTGGTGCAATAAAATGCACGGCAAGTGTAGCATGAGTACAAAAACAACATGTACTCAGTAAGTCGCCCGCCTAACCACAGAGAGGTAGTGACGGGAGGTCAAATTAGACACTTGCTAAAAGTCAATTTAAAATATTCAAAGGTGACACTAAGCATGAATATCCTAGGCAATTTATCAAAATCAGGATTAAATATTATCAACTCTTTCCACATTTAACACTTTAATCCTTCGTCATATTAATAATAATTAATCATCATCGGTGATTTAATCAAACAACAATTTAATCAACGGGAAGGAACAACTTCTTCCAAAAATCTTTAGTAACTTTAAATCTTTGTCATTTCAGTTGACAACCTAAAATTCCAAGCCAGTAATCAGGCACAAACCATAGCAACTACGCAGTAAATATCATGCGCAAGCAATGCCGAGGGTCGAACGGCGCGGACCAACAATAATCAACTGTGCACTGCCGCGGGTCGAACGACTCGAACCATAGATGCATCTATCTGTCCCGCTCGCAAAGCGATCATGCGACGCAGTTATACATAAAATAATAAGGCTAGCCTACTCGCAAATCATGCTTACGGCTCAGGTGCTCATATGAATACACACAAATACAGGGTCATCCTGCTCGCGAATCATACATGCGACTCAGGCACCCGAAGTTACACATGTCCACACAAGAAGTCCCTATGTTATCAAGAAAGCTGTTTTCTCAGGAAAGTGGTAAAATTCTTTTTAAAGGGACATGAAATATAGCTCTTAAGTCTTTGTTTTGAAACTCATTTGCCAAGTTTAAATATATTTCCATAATACAACCCTATAAGGTACACAATTATCCATAGATGAATCAATTCTCTTTCTAGATAATTAAGAAAATGAACTCTAGTCTTCTTCAGATATTCAATTACGATTTCGATTATATTAGCAGTTTAGTATTACAGGCAGGATTACAGGTACAACACATAAGGCATGCTAGCGGGTCCTAGACTACCCGGACATGGGATAATAGTAGCTCCCATCACCTCGTGCGTACGTAGTCCCCGAAGATAATAGCACATACTTAATTAATTCACCTAGAGGGACAATCCCCCCTCACAAAGTTAGAAAGGAGACTTACCTCGCTCCGAAATTCCATAACCGGCTTCCAAGCCCTTCCGACGATTCCAACGGACGCACACTGCCCCAAAACTATCCAAACAACGACAAACAAATGAAAATATATTCTAATATTTGCAGCAATTCCAAATTATATAATTCCCAACCCTGATTAGCGAAATGACCAAAATTCCCTCGGACCCACACGCCCGAAATCCAAAATTTCTCGAAGATATATTCTACCCATATCTCCATTCGTTCAAATATACAATTTACTTTAAATTCCATAATCGAATTCGTGGCTAGAAATTCAAATTACCATTTTCTAGGTTTCTTCAATATTTTCAATATTTTCTCATAATTTTCATATTTAATCCATGCATATAACTTGTATAAACCTTAAAAACGGGAGGAATTTACATACCTTGTAATGCATGATGAAAATACCCCTTTGAAGCCTCCCAAACTCACCATGCCAATATGAAAAATAGAAGAAATGAGCCAAGAACCCGTTTTTCAAACATTGCCCTGCCCAGTTCTGACCTCTCTATGCGATCGCATGAAAGCCTATGCGATCGCACATGCCAAACCTGCTGCCTCCTCAATTCCTCCTGTGCATTTGCATGCCCTCTCCCGCGTTCTCACAGGCCAAGCCCCATAATCCCCTAAACCCACCCTTGTGCAATCGCACAACAATCCCTACGGTCGCACTGGGCGATTCCCTGCAGCCTCAATTTTTCCTTTTGTGCGATCGCACAACTACCAGCCCCTCAAATTCCTTCTCCGCGATCTCACACTATGGGCCGCGATCGCATAGCTTACCAGTGACACCAGCAAACAGCAGCAGCATGTAGGGGGAAAATGGTCCAAAACCACCCCGAAACACACCCGAGGCCCCCGGGACCCAGTCCAATCACACGATTCAGTCCCATAACATCCCACGAACTTGTTCGAGGCTTCAAATGACATCAAACAATGCCAAAATCATGAATAGCACCAAAATTCAAACTTTATGAACCTTGAAATTTCAAACCTCCACGTTTGATGTTGAAACCTATCAAATCACGTCCGATTGACCTCAAATTTTGTACCTAAGTCATATTCGACATTACGGTCCTTCTCCAACTTTCAAAATCTCATTCCGACTCCGATATCAAAATTTCCACTTCAGGTCGGATTTCTCAAAAATCGTCAAATTTCTATCTTTAGCCAAACGACATCAAAATAACCTACGGACATTCGAATTCACTTCTGATCACGCTCCTAACTCCAGAATCACCATACAAATCTATTCCCAGACTCAGAATCCCAAACGGACATCAATATCACTAAAATGCTCTTCAAGCCAAACTTAGGGAATTCCTTCAAAACTGCAGACTTCCACAATATACGCTGAAGTGCTCCCAGGTTATCCAAAACCCGATCCGGACGTAAGCCCAAGTCTAAAATAATCATATGGACCTGCAGGAACCTTCAGATTGTGATTCAGAGGTCGTTTACACAATATTCCAATCTTAGTTGATTCTTCCAACTTAAGGCTTCCGAAATGAGAATTTTCTTTCCAAATC
>MDKI01017000.1:0-34873 GCA_005239505.1 Nicotiana paniculata
GTTTCGAGTGGATGAACCTGGTTCATCAAGACAGTATTTTTCTTTTCAGATTCACTGACCCTTGTTTCCAGGTCCATGCATTATGTTTTTATCATTGCACACTCTTTAGATAGTTGATCTTTCTCTTTGGTTGTTTCCTCGGAATCATCTATGAAGTCAAGTATCAACTCAGAGAGTTTCTCCTTATATAAAAACTTTATTTTAGTTTTAAGTTGTGAGATACTTACCTCTGGTTCTTCATAAGTCTCCTCATCAGATTCTCCAATTTCCATGAGAGCCTGATCTTCTGTCTCACCATCTTCTGATTCTTCATCTGAACATTCCCCCCAAGCAGCAACCACAACCTTTGTTGTGTTCGTCTTGGGTTGAACCTGTTCCTTCCTCCTGTTCCTTCTCTCATATCTTTCCTTTTTCCACTCTTCTTCCTACTGAGGATAATTTTTAATGAGATGGTCAATCTTACCACATTTATAGGATCCATCATTAGCTGACCTTTCTGGTGCCTTTGCCTTGTTGAAGTTTCCGCCCATGGAGATGCCCTTCTTCCTCATGAGAAAGTTTCTGAATTCTTTGGTTATCATGGCCATCTCATCCTCCTCCAGATCAGCTCCCTCAGTGATCCTCAGTGCTAGACTTCTCTCCTTCTTTGGGGCATCCATATTCATGGTTTGCCTTCTGAGTTCATAAGCAGTGAGGTTTCCAATCAACTCATCCAGTCTAAGGGTTGCCATATTTTTGGATTCTTGGATAGCAGTTATCTTGCTTTCCCAGGAGATAGGTAGAACCCTTGTCAAGATCTTTTCTACCTTGTCTTCTTCAAGTATGATTCTTCCAAGAGACTTGAGTTCATTTGTCAAGGTTGTGAACCTTGTGTACATTTATTGAACGGTCTCTCCTTCTTTCATAGTGAAGTTTTCATACTGAGAGTATAGTAGTGTACCTCTATACCTCTTCACTTGAGTTGTTCCTTCATGGGCTACTTGTAAAGTATCCCAGATTTCCTTAGCAGTGGTGCAACTTTGGATTCTACTGTATTCATCTAGTCCTAATCCACACACTAGCCACTTCTTTGCCTTGGCATTCTTCTCCATTTCTTCAGATCTTCAGCCGTGCAGTCAGCCCTAGTCTTAGGTACATCTAAACCTTCAGCAGTTTTCTTCATTGTTGCAAGTGGTCCATCAGTGACTATGTCCCAGAGTTCATATTCCTCTCCAATAAGGTGGTCCTTCATTCTATTCTCCCACCAAGAATAGTACTGGCCATTGAAGAGTATTGGCCTTGTAGTTGACTGACCTTCCCAGTTTCCAGGTGATGCACTCATCTTAATCTTTTCCAAGGTGTTAGCCTTTTCAAGGATAACCTGCTCTGATACCAATTGATGTTTTAGACTTTAATACTACACAATATTATAAGTTAATTGTGCAGTACCCAATTTTCGAGTGCTGTCAAATAAGAAGAACCTGGTTCTTCTTGGTGTACTACTTACTACCATTTGCGGAATAATAAAGCAGTAAAGAAAAGACACATATATTTTACGTGGAAAAAACCTGGCTCAAAAGGTTAAAAAACCCCGACCTACTCCTCAGTAGGATTTGCTCAAACACTTCACTAAACACTCTGAGCCAAAAGGACTTACAAAATAAAGTTTTTTGTAATCCTAGGACTAACTCTAATCCTCTTTGTATCAACTAGCCTCTAGCTAATTTCTACAGACTTCAAGATAACTATAACTTGAACAGTGTGTACCTATTACAATTTGCTTCTAAGAAAGCTGAAAAGATACAATGTTAAAATTCCTACTACAACCAACTAGACTCATTGATAAAAAATGGAACTGTTTCTTCTAGTTGAACTGTAGCCTTTGTATCGCACAATAATTCTGCTTCAAAATTTCTAGGAATTTTGCTTTCAGATCTTGATTCACTTCTGCACTTGTGCGTTCTTTGTGTCCTCGATCAATTTCAGCAGTAATACTTTAAGTATTTATAGAGTCAGTTGTTGAGCTTGTCTTCCAATTCCAGTTCAACTCTACTTGGGTAAACCAATTCGAACCAAACTCAACTTCCTTCATTTATTTCTGTCTTAGCTGAATTCAGCTTTTGTTATCTTCATCAGTTTGCAATCTTTTCTTATTAGGATACATCCTATTAGTTCTTTGATACTCAGCAATCATTGATATCTCCTATGCTTGTACATTTCTTGTGCCAACTGCTCCGTTCAGGTGTGTATGCTTTGATAGACCTGGTTCAACTTGTCAATATTTGTCAATCTTCAAAACCCATTCAGTGACATGAGCAAACAATGGGTTCACCAGCTTGATTCTATCTGCCTGTATGCCGAGAGTGTGTGGCTCCACTTGGCCAGGGGTCAATGGGAAGCTAAAAATCATGGTGGGACCTTTCCTTTTGCAAACATTGAAAACTGTTTAAAAGAGACACCCCCTGAATATGTTCTAACTTCTCGTGTTTTGTGTTTATGTAGGCCTAGGGGAGGCATCTTTGATTAGAGAATCATTGCCTGGGGGAGCAGATATCCCAAAACCGCATACAGAGAAGAAAAGAAAAAGGTAATCGTCGACCGAGCCTTTGGAGCCGAAGAGGTCTATAGTTCAAAGGTCTAAGGCCGACTCCGTGGCTTTAGACGAGAAAAAATATTTTCTGATATCGATCGAGGGAAGTGGAAGCATAACTGCTCCTGTCTTTGCTGATTCGTTGACTGTTGAGACGAGGGATTCTAGATTAAAAGTCGATGATGCCATCTTACCTGGGACCGAACTGGTTCTCGAGTGTAGATCGGATGATGTCCCTGACCCAATTGTTAGCCGAAATATTCTCCGGGTCAAAGGGCACTTGGTAGATGAGTTACGGGATCCTAGCTGTGATCCGAAGGCCCCGATTGATCTAGCCGGGGTTAGTGATGTAGGTGACTCTCTGCCGGTTTCAACATTTTCCCCGATGGAGATACGGGACGCCCCAGATATAGAATCTTTCGATGCGTGGGCGCCCCTCAGAGGGAAGGGCGTAGATGAGGGGCTCTTCACTATAGTCGAGAAGAATCTCGCCTTGCTTATTTTCGAGGAAGCTGAAAGGATTTGCAAACAGGTAATTTCTTCGTCGATTGTTCCGAGCTTTGATTATCATTTCTTTGACCCTCCTTCTTTCAGGAGAAAGTGCTTTAAAATAGGACCACAACCAAGTTTCAGTTCGAGCTGACGCATTATGAGAGGGAGTGCAGGAGATTTTTATCGGAGGCGGATGAGCTCAGGGATCTTCTTGCCCAAAAGGAGGAAGAAGCGCTGGACCTCCGAGCTCGTTTAGAAACGGTATCTTGGAAATGGAGAGATCTTGATGAGCAGGTAACATAGCCTTCATGTGCTTCATTTTTGTAATTGATATCAGTACTTAACCCTTATCGGGCTGATCTTCGCAACTTAAGGAGAAAGATGCCCTGATGTGGGGGGGGGGGCTTCAGAACCAGGGATGCTGAAATCATTGGATTTGGGAAGCGTGTGAACGAGATAACCTCTAAGAGAAATGTCCTCCCATGGAAGTTATCATTGATTAAGCATTGCCTCCGGGATACAAGGGCTAAAAGTAGAAAACATAAGGACCTTTATGTTGAATCGGTCGCTGCGCTATCTTCAATTAAGTCTGAAGCTGATGTGCTCAGGACCTTCATGTTTCTGCTGCAAACGCCTTGGCCAGGAAAGCAGCTGAGGAGGACGAGTTTAAACTTTTCCGGGTCATGGTCACCCCCGATTAAAATCTTGGAGGCAGTCTCTCGAGGACATTCGTGCAGGGGGCCTCGATTTACCTGCTGAGATCTAGAGGGTGAATACCCTAGATAAGGAATTGAAGGCACTGCTTGCTTTCATAGATGAATCGAGCAGTGGCTCGGAAGATGATGAAGATGAGGGTGGAGTCCCCGAGGGGGAAGAGGTTGTTGAAGACCTGGGGGCCGAGCTGCTGAAAGCATAACCTCTGAGGGAGTCATTGAAGGCACACCCTAGCTGTATATTAGGTTTTAATTTATTATTTTTCCTTGTGCAAGGGATCCGATCTTGAGCTTTGTAAATATGCTTTGCAAACCTCTATCATATATAAAAGGTCTTTCATTACCTTTGTTTCCTTTCTGGTTTCTTGGAACAGGCTCTGATATCTGCCGACGATTTATCCGATAAATGGGACTTAGAAATGAAACCCTTGGGGTTATAAATTGGCCCTGAGGCTTTTTAGGCTGGCTCGTGGACTCTTACGCATTGGGTCGGTACGACCTTTGATATAGTTGGCGACTCGGGCTCTTACGATTTAGCTCTAAGGCGCTTCAGTTAACCATTTAGGGCTCAGTCTCCGAGTAGGGTTACGACTCGAGCTCATCGGCCCTTAGGTTTTTAGACCGGCCCTGAGGCTTTTTGCATCGGTACGACCTATAACTGGCGACTTGGTCTCTTACGTGTTAGGTCGGTACGACCTTTAGTGTTGTTGGTGACTTGGGCTCTTACAAATTTGGCCCTGAGGTGATTTAGTTAACCGTTTAGGGCTCAGCCTTCGAGTCGGGTTTTGACTCGAGCTCATCGGCCCTTAGTTTTTAATTCGGCCCTGAGTCTCTTTGGGTCGGTACGACATGTAGCTGGTGACATGGGCTCTTACGAGTTAGGTCGGTACGACCTTTGGTGTAGCTAGAGACTTGGGCTCTTACGCATTTGGCCCTGAGGCGCTTTAGTTAACCGTTTAGGGCGCAGTCTCCGAGTCGGGTTTCGACTCGAGCTCATCGGCCTTTAGGTTTTTAAATCATCCCTGAGGTTCTTTGGGTCGGTACGACCTATAGCTCACAACTTGGGAACTTACGCGTTACGTCGGTACGACCTTTGTTGTAGCTGGCAACTTGGGCTCTTACGCTTTAGGTCGGTACGACCTTTAATGTAGCTGGCGACTTGGGCTCTTACGCTTTAGGTCGGTACGACCTTTAATGTAGCTGGCGACTTGGGCTCTTACGCTTTAGGTCAGTACGACCTTTAACCCATTCTTTTCGAAGTTTTTTTCCTAAATAATTGGAGGCCTGTGATTTTAAGGCAACAGTTGGACGTCTCCGAGTCGCGTTAGTTTGGCCGAAGCCTATCGTATTTGACCGTAGCCTTTAGTACCCGAGTGATATAGCCTCGGCGTCTATATCGAGGGTATGCGTTTTTAGGGGTCTTACAAGTTCGATATATAGCCTTGACTTTGATATCGGGATTATGCCTTTTTAAGGTCTTAAAAATTTCTACATTCCTTGCTTGAGGTCTTACAGTTGTGATGTTTCCTCGTGGAGAGCTTACATTGGTGCCTTATGGAGGGCTCATGATCTCGAAGTTGCCGGCCCTGATGTCTTATGGTTTCGAGTTTTAATGGCTCGATGGGGTGAGCTCGAGGTTATCGGCTCTGAGGTCTTAAGGCCTCGAGTTTTTGATGTTTCGATGGGCTGACTGTCGATGGCAGTCCCTGAAACATCGAAAGTTGTTGATATTGTCTCGTAGAGGGCTTATATTGTTGATACTAGCTCATGGAGGGCTAATACTGTTGATATTGCCTCATGGAGGGCTTACATTGGTGCCTCATGTAAGGCTTATGAGCTCTAATTTACCTGCCCTAAGGTCTTATGGCATCGAGTTTTTGATGTTTCGATGGGGTGACTGTCGATGGCAGTCCCCGAGACATCAAAAGTTGTTGATATTGCCTCGTGGAGGGATTATATTGTTGATATTGCCTCATGGAGGGCTTATATTGTTGATATTGCTTCGTGGAGGGCTTACTTGGTGCTTCATGGAGGGCTTATGAGCTCGAAGTTGCCGGCCCTGAGGTCTTACGGCTTCAAGTTTATGGTGTTAGTCCCCGAGTGTTCGGGAAATTTCTGGTCCTGGGGCCGTTTCTTGTGAAAATAGCAAACTTATTTGATGCATTAAGTGTTTTGATGATAAGATGTTGTCCTTCGTTTACTTGGTACAAGTATACATGTTTTCACCATCGAGGGTTCGATTATTCTATGCGGACACGGTTCATTCGATCGTTTGGTCCTATACATCATTCTCCTGTCATGACCCTCTTTGGAATATTTTAGTTTCTTCTAGGAGGTGATCTCCTGGGGGGATGCCCCTCAGTATTTGAGGTTGATCGAAGAGAATCCTTGAATACTTGGTGAGTTCTCCTTAGGTAGCATATGGATGTTGCCTCGTTAAAAACCTCACCGGTAAAACCCACTTGGGATAAAATCCGACGTGAGGGAAAAAGATCGCAACACATGCTTTAAAACCTAAGGCCTTCGAGATGGAGGGTGATTTGATTCCTTTCAATCGCACACCTGCACATAGGTTAGTGTAAAATTTGAAGGAAAGGGCGAGAGGATTGTACCTTAGCCATAATAGTGTTTGAGCATTGATATGTTCCAATTGTTTGGAAGTTTCTCGCCTTCCATGGTGCCGAGTTTGTAGGACCCTTTGCGGATTACTCCAAGGATGCGGTACAGTCCTTCCCAACTCGATCCTAGATTCCCTCCATTAGGGTTTCGAGTGTTTAGGGTGACTTTCCTTAGGACTAAGTCCCCGACTCCGAAATGTTGAAGGTTTGTTCTTCAGTTATAGTATCTTTCGATTCTTTATTTTTGGGAGGCCATCCGGACCAACGAAGCTTCTCGCTTCTCGTCTAATTGTTCGAGGGCCGTAGTCATGGCCTCATTGTTTGAGTCCTTGGTGGCATGTTTGAATCTGGCGCTTGGCTCTCCGACCTCGACCGGTATCAAAGCCTCGAACTCGTTTACCAAAGAGAATGGCGTCTCTCCTGTGCTCGATTTAGAGGTTGTCCGATATGCCCATAGCACCTCGGGCAGCATTTCTCTGCATTTTCCTTTCATATTTTCTAAATTCTTTTTCAAGTTTTGAATTATGGTCTTGTTTGTGAACTCGGCCTAACCATTTTCACATGGGCGGTAGGGCGTTTATAGGATTATTTTGATTTTTTGATCCCTCGAGAAACTTTGTTATTTTTCCTCTGATGAACTTCTTCTCGTTATCGTATGTTATCTCGGAGGGGATCCTGAATCGGCACATGATATGATCCCAGATGAAGACGATGACTTATTTTTCACTTATCTTCTTGTAGTCATGTGCTTCCACTCATTTTGAGAAGTAGTCAGTCATGAATGGCCATGGTGACAAGACTGAATGTAGCTGTTCACCGGGTTGGTGGATCATCGACGCAAATCTTTTACATTTGTAGAATTTTTGGATGAATTCTTTGATGTCCCTTTCCATGTTGTCCCAATAGTAACCTGCTCTGATAACCTTTCGAATTAAACAATCGGCACCGGAGTGATTTCCGCATTTGCCCTCGTGGATTTATCAGAGCATGTAATCAATGTCTCCTGGTCCTAAGCATACTGCTAGAGGCACATCGAAGGCTCTTCTGTATAGAGTTCCATTCTTGTCGAGTGAAAATCAAGCTGCTTTGGTCCGAAGGGCCCTTGATTCTTTTGGGTCCGTGGGTAGCTTCCCACTTACCAAATAACCGATGTACTTATTTCTCCAATCATATGTCAGGCTGGTGGAGTTTATTTCAGCATGGCCTTCTTTGATCACTGGTTTGGATAGCTGAACAACAGCCCCGGGGAGTATGTAATCTTCACCAACGGATGATCCCAGGTTTGCGAGTGCATCGGCCTCGCTGTTTTGCTCCCGAGGCACGTGGACCAGAGTCCATTCCTTGAAACAATGCAAAGTGACTCTAAGTTTGTCTAGGTACCGTTGCATCCTATCCTCTTGAATCTCGAAGCTCCCGTTTGCCTGATTTACTACCAGAAGGGAATCACATTTTGCTTCGACGAATTCCTCTCCTAGGCCTTTAGCCAATTCGAGACCTGCAATCGTAGCCTCATACTCGGCTTCGTTGTTAGTCAACTTTGCAGTTCTTATAGATTGTCTAATCATGCCACCCGTAGGTGGCTTCAGAACTATGTCGAGCCCGAATCCTTTCACGTTCGAGGCAATGTCGGTGAATAAGGTCCATACCCCTGATGATGTATCCTTTTTTAGTAGAAGTTCTTTTTCTACCTCGGGCACAAGGGCGGGCATGAAGTCGGCCACGAAGTCCGCCAAACTTTGGGACTTGATAGCCGCTCGGGGATGATATTCGATATCGTACCCCCCGAGTTCAATGGCCCATTTGGCCAATCGGCCTAACAATTCAGGTTTATGCAATATATTTCGAAGAGGGTATGTTGTTAAAACACATATACGGTGACTTTGAAAATAAGGCTTCAATTTTTGAGATGCACTTACTAATGCAAGAGCTAATTTTTCTAAATATGGATACCTGGTTTCAGAATCTCCCAGGGTTCGACTCACATAGTAGACAGGGAATTACGTACCTTGCTCATCTTGAACCAACATGCCACTTACCGCTACCACGGACACTGCTAAGTACAAGTATAGCGTTTCATCCTCCTTTGGGGTGTGGAGCAAATGCGGGCTTGAGAGATACCGTTTCAACTCCTCCAAGGCGTGCTGGCACTCCAGAGTCCACTCAAAGTTGTTTTTCTTTTTGAGTAGGGAGAAAAAGTGATGGCTCCGATATGATGACCTCGAGATGAATCGGCCAAATGCCGATATCCGTCCGGTCAGCCGTTGTACGACCTTCACGTGTTCACCACCGTGATTTCTTTGATAGCCTTGATTTTGTCGGGGTTGATTTCAATCCCCCTGTTTGATCCATGAAGCCTAAATATTTTCCCGAACCTACGCCGAAGGCGCAGTTCTCAGGGTTGAGCTTTATGTTATAACTTCTAAAGATGTCGAAAGTTTCCTTCAAATGAGTCAAATGGTCTTCTGGGCGCAGAGACTTAACTAGCATGTCATCAATGTAAACTTCTATGGATTTTCCTATTTGATGTTCAAACATCTTTATTAACTAGGCACTGGTACGTGGCCCCTGCGTTTTTTAGCCCGAAGGGCATTACATTATAGCAGTATGTGCCATACTTCGTGATGAACAAAGTTTTTTCCCTATCTTCAGGGTTCATTTGAATTTGATTATACCCGCAATAGGCGTTGAGAAAGGTGAGGATCTCGTGGCCAGCCGTGGCATCAATCAATCGATCAATGTTGGGCAGCGGGAATGAATCTTTAGGGCATACTTTATTTAAGTCCTTATAATCTATTCACATTCTTAACTTGTTCCCTTTTTTGGGAACCACTACTATATTGGCCAACCATTCGGGATATTTTACTTTCCTAATGGACCCTATTTTGAGGAGTTTTGTTACATCGTCTTTGATAAATGCATGCTTTACCTCGGATTGAGGACTCCTTTTTTGCTTCACCGGTTTGAAACTGGGGTTGACGCTTAACCGATGGGTGTCTATTTCCGGCGGGATTCCTGTCATATCTAAGTGGGACCAAGCGAAGCAATCAACGTTTTTAATAAGAAATTGAATGATTTTCTTCCTGAGTTTGGGGGTTAATCCCGTTCCCAAGTATACCTTTCAATCTGGAAGATGTTCTATCAAAAAAGCTTGCTCCAGATCCTCGACCGTTGATTTGGTTGCGTCCGACTCTTCGGGGGCAACGGAGGTTCGAGGGGTGAGGAAGACTTCTTCATCATCCCCGGGGACCTGTTTATCTTCTGACCCCTCCAAAGTGGAGTATATGGGCGTGGGTGCCATGTCGTGTAATGTAAACATTTCCTTGGCCGCGTGTTGCTCACCATACACCATTTTTACGCCATCTTCAGTTGGGAATTTCAACATCTAGTGGAGAGTTTATGGTACCGCCCTGATGTTGTGTATCCATGGCCTTCCAAGCAGGTCTTTGTATCTCGGGTTACCTTCGATGACATGAAACTTGGTTTCCCGAACGGTACCACACACATTGACTGGGAGGGTGATTTCTCCCTTCGTTGTTTCGCTTGACATGTTAAACCCACTGAGGGCTCGAGAATCGGGTACAATTTGATTGAGTAGCTTGAGCTGCTCCAGTACCCCGAATCTGATTATATTGGCCGAGCTACCTGGGTCCAGGAGCACACACTTAATTCGAATGTTATTTAAAATAAGAGAAATTACCAGTGCATCATTATTCGGTTGATACAAGGCTTCGATATCTTCTTCTCTAAACACAATAGTTATTTGAAGCACATAACTTTGAGATTGTCCTTTTGTGGTGATGGGCATCTTGGCCTGTTTGAGCATGGGTTCTAGTGGGATATCAGTTTCTCCGATAATCATGTGAATGGCGTGCTGGGGTACTTCTGTTCCATTCTTCCTGTTCGATTCTCTTTCTCGGAAATGGTTCTTGGTTCGATCGCCAAGAGATTCTCGAAGATGCCTTCTGTCAACCAATTGGGCAGCTTCATTTCAAGCGAGAGTTCTCCGTGCTTCATGTCAATCTTTCCTGTGTACGCCTTTGTCCGTATAAGAGCTCATATTGACATGTTGAGGGTTGCGTGAGCCTTCATCGACAGGGATTCGCATTGGTGCCCCTCCAGGGTTTTGCTGTGGTACACTGGCTCTTGCAGTAAATGTGTCATTCTCTCTACGATTCTTAGGATTGTTGTTTCCATGTGCATTCACTGAGTTGGACATTTTATGACCTGAGATTGAAGATTCTTGGACAAGAAAAAATGTAAAGAATAACTTGTGTTTTTAGAAAATCGGCACTAAAACAATCACTATTATTTTTAGCCCCACGGTGTGCGCCAAACTACTTACCTTGAAAATGGTAATAACAATTATATTTGATTTTGTGGCTCTAAAAATATATGATCTATTTTAATACAAGTTGTTTAGGTAGTAGATTCTAAGGGAGAAGTGTTAAAATTAAATAAAAGCAAAGCGTAACGAGATTATGCAAACCGAGCAGCGGAGAGGCGGGGTCTCGAGGTCGATCGGGATGGGCCTCGAGGTCGAGCTTAGGAGCTTGACAAGGGGTTGTCGAGAATGATATAACAGTATTAAAAGCCTCGAAGATGGCCTATTTGTGATTAATAACAAGTAACAAATGAAGAACAACTAATGAACACAATAAATGAAAGGCAATTAATCAATGAAACAATTGTAAAGAAAGTTTTTGTTAGGGAGAAGAGGATGGTCTTTTTCTTGTATTCAATATCATATATCTTACAAAGTGACAAGGGTCCTCTTTATATATGAGTGGAAATCCCAACATTGTACATGTATAATTATTACAAAAGAGAGATGGTGGGTACAACCATTTACTGCCACGGTACGGGCTTGTACTATTTTGCATGCTTGGTCATATTTAATCACGTGTCTTTTGGGAGTTTCCCGTCTTTTCACAATGATCTTCGAATTTTGCCCTGTCTCGAAGTACATCGACCCCTCGGAATGCTTCCTCGAGGAGTACACCTAGGGGTTAAACTTCATATTCCGCTCCGATACACTCGAGGTCGAAGCTCAGAATACTATAGGAGCCTTAAAATCGAGCTTCCCCGGTTTTACTGTATGCAATTAGAAAGAAATATTTTACGGGAAAACTTTAAAAATATTACCAACTATTATAAGGGCCCATGGTTAGTAAGGGGCGATTTTAATGAAATTATTGAATCTAGAGATCAATTTGGTGGTAGACAAATTAATCAAAGACGGGCCAATTCCTTGATCAACTGCTTGAACTATTGCAACCTAGTTGATTTAGGATTTAAGGATGCAAATATACATGGTCCAATTACTGTAGGAAGACAAATGAACTGATCATCGAAAGATTAGATTGGATATACTCAAATGTGGAATGGCTAGAAGCTTTTTCAAACGTTAACTCACCTACCAAAAATATATTTGTAACATAACCTTTAATAACAAATTGTACCTCAATCTAGACAAACCCTTTAGAATAGAAATCATTTGATGCGCTCACCCTGATTTTGTTAATATTGTCACAAAAAGTTGGAAAGATAGGGACCTATTAGGTGGCACTAACTTCTTTGAGAATGAGATATTAGAATGGAAGAAAAATACTTTTGGAAATATTTTTAAAAATAAGAGAATGCTTTTAGCTAGACTTGATGGAATCTAAAACCCTCCTAACTATACTATGAGCAACTTCATTATTAATCTTAACAGACACTTACTGAGGATTATAACAACACTCTAAGGCTTGAAGAAGATTACTGGAAATTAAGATTTAGAGTAAATTGGCTTAATGATGGTGAAGCAAATACAAAAAATTTCCACACTAAGGCGACCAATAGAAGAAGGAGAAATAATATAGTGTTCTTTAAAGAAGACAATGGAAATTGGATAGATGACCAAAGGGAAAGCCTAGATTAATTATAAAAACAGATTTAGAGAAAGCATTTGAAAAATTGGAATGGTCTTTCATCTATAGAATCTTAAAGTTCTTTAAATTCCCACCAAAAATTTCCTCCTTAATTATCAATTGCATCACAACTAGCAATATAGTCATAGTTAACGCCAACAAAACAAAATATTTCGCCCCTACCATAGGCATTAGGCAGGGAGACCCTATGTCCCCCTACCTATTTATCATTCGTATGGATATGCTCTAAAAACATTAAAAATAAAGTAGATAACAGGAATTGGGGCCCTATTAATCTAATCCTACCACCCTCCCCCCCCCCCCCCCCCCCACACAGTCTATTCTTTGCAGACGATCTAGCTCTAATGGGGCAGGCAAACGAAAAAATAATCCAAACAATTTTGTATAGCATGGAGAATTTCTGTAGCAATTCAGGTTTGAATACAAATAAGAACAAATCTAAATTAGTTGTATCCAAAAATATTGCAACACCTACCAAAAAATATATTAACAAACTTCTTTAATATAAAAATTAGTAACACATTTGGGACTTAACTAGGATTTCCTATCCTTAACAACAATCCAAAACATAAGAATTTCAAATTTTTAATCGATAAGATGAGGTCAAGATTAAACTATTGGAATGCAAAATGGTTAAGTATTGCTGGAAGAAGTACATTAGTGACCTACGCTATAAAGACTCTTCCCAACCATATCATGCAACTATCCCTACTACCAAACAAAATGTTAAAAGCTATTGATAACATTCAAAGAGATTTTTCATGGGATACCACTGCAGAGAAGAAAAAATTGCACTTGATAAAATAGGACATCGTCACCGAACAAAAAGAACATGGTGATTTAGGTATTACAAAATTCAGGTCAAAAAATTTGGCATTACTGACCAGCCTAGCATGGAGAATTCTTAATAACTCATCAACTCTTTGGGCGAAGGTGTTGATTAGTAAACACGGGAAGACTAAAAAACCAAATTAGACTCACACACATGGAATAGTCTCCTAAAAGGTTGGTCCTATTGCAATAGGGGTACTAGGTGGTCAGTTAATACATACTCCGACTTAAACAGTTGGGATACCAATTGGATCCCTAACATAACCAACCTTAGGAGTATCATTGTTGGCCCACTGACAAAGAATAAGAGAAACTTAAAGCTTAGAGACAACTGTGGCAAAGATAGATGGGAACTGGAAAAAAATTTCTTCGGCCTTCCAAATAAAATAATAAACAATATCAACATCATTGTCCCTAATAAGACCCTTATAACACCCAATAATCTACTATGGAGTCTAAGTTCAAGTGGCGTATTCATTGTTAATTCTTGTTACAAGACAATTGAAGAGCATGAACCTGGTGCTAATAATTTCACCTGGATTTGGGATCTAAAATGCCCCAACAAAATTAAGTACTTCATCTGGAAATGTTACCATAACAGAATCCCTAGTTGTGCATACCTCTATAAAATTGGTATTAATATCGATCCAAACAGTCCAATATGCAAATACACAAACGAGTCTATCGCCCATATTTTCTGAGAATGCGACATTACAAGATCCTTATAGGAATCCATAGGTTTAAAATTAACTCAACAAACAAGCACATAAAACTGGGTTGACCACGTCAAAAATACCAACATAGCCATAACCAACCAATATATCACATGGGAAGAGGTTTTCCCCTTCACCCTTTAGACTATTTGGAATAATAAAATCAAAACAGCCAACACAATACCAGCCATCGCATCAATATAGAAAGAATTATAAACCAATATTTGGAGTATAAAAAGCTAGCCACTAATCCCACAACACATACTTTAAAAACGAATAAGCATCAAATGGCAGGCGCCACATAAGGGATGTCACAAGATCAATATAGATGGAGACTTCAAAAATGAGTGCCTACAAGGAGGAGTAGGTGGAGTTATCTGCGAAAAAAAGGGTCAATGGATTGCTGGATACCACAAGAAAATACATGCAACAGCACCAATACAAGTAAAACTACAATCGTTGCAGCAACCACTCTAAATTATAGTCAGTGAAAAATAATAAGTGGGAATTTTGACTACTTATTTGCGCCCTTTGGCTTTCATTTTAGTTCAAAAATATTTAAAGGTATTCTCGAAAATTGATGAAATATGCTTACTTGAAGAAGTATTGGGAAATGAGCCAAAGTGATAATATTCAACTCAAGAAAGAGTTCTTTGGAACAAGGACAAAAACTAAAGCAAAAAGGCTAAAGTGCGGACCGTAGAATTTTGTCTGCGGCCGCAGAATATGAAGAAGATTTGACAGGGCTGCAATGCAAAGTGTAGACCGCACAATAATTTTGCGGCCGCAGGAGTTAAGGTTCAGAGAGTTGAAAATGTGAGGCCATCAAGAAGTGCGTACTGCACTATAATTCGTGCGGCCGCAAAAATCAAATGTGCGGTTCAGAGAGTTGAAAATGTGAGGCCATCAAGAAGTGCGTACTGCACTATAATTCGTGCGGCCGCAAAAATCAAATGTGCGACTGCACCCAGAATTGTGCGGTCTGCATAACTCAAGAGGTGCGGCCGCACATTAGAATTTTGCATCCACAGAACATACTCCTATCAAGAGATGAAGAAAAGTGCGGACTGCACACAGAATTGTGCGGCTGCAGAACCTCTGAAAGGATAATTTTTTCCGTAAAAAATTTCAGTTGTGTATAATTATCCTTTTTTGACAAAACTAGGTTAGTTTTGAATACCTGAAAGTTGGTAGCCGTTTTTCTTTATTTTTTTTTTTGGATACTTTATCATATCTTGTTGATTTTACATTGGATTTTCATCTATTTATCATTCAATATGAGTTTAATCATCTTTTCTTCTTTTTCTTCATCACCATCTATGAGTAGCTAAATTTCTAACTAGGGTTTGTGAACCAACCCTAGTGTGGGTAGCTAATGGGTGTTTGATTTAGGGCTTGTTTATGGTTAGGTGTGAAATATTTAGCCTAGTTCTTGTTTATAATTATAGAATTAATGCTTGCAAACATTAGTTCATGCCTATTTGACTTAGTCTCTTCTTGAGAAAGAGAGACTAAGTCTAGGAAAACTTAGCTAACAAGAAATTGGGATGAACTCAAGAGATTGATAGTCCCAATTAAGGGGTTGAACCTAGAGATAGTAAAACCTGACTTGAGCATTTATCAATTGTTTTGTGCAAAACCCATTTGGACTTGAAAAAGCCAAATTAGGAAAAACCACTCTCTTACCGAGAGGTATTGAGTGGGTAATTATGTATTGATTTCTATAATACACCCCGACCAACAAAACCCGCTCTAAAGACCACAACCCGTTAGGAAAACACCTGGGTGGAAGTCACAGCCCTAGATCTTTTACATATTTGAAAAACAACAACAAAAACATTATTCCCTAGTTTCGTATTTTATATTTGCAAACCATAGTATAATTTTAGAAGTAGAATCAAAACAAAGTTTGTGGGAGTGCAACTTAGACATTTTATGCGCTTGGTCCGAATATGTAGCTAATCCCATCTACGCTCCTTATGGATTCGATCCCGACTCCTAGTTGGGTAATTATTATTGCAATCGACCGCTTCACAACCCCAATTTGAGGTCTTACTTGGGAGAGATCAATGTTTGGCACAATTGTCGGGGAGCTACAAAGTGATTTAGCTATATATTTGGTTTTGTGTTTGACTTGTCTTCCTTTCCTTCCGTGTTACTAATCTTTTTGGTGAAACAATTGTTGGTACAAAAATGGATCTCAACAACAATGATCCTCTCTGAAACTTGCCATTAGGGGATGCGGGGAGGATGATTAAGTTGAAGAGGTTCCTCTCGAACCTCAAGCAAATAGACGAGGCCGCCCTCCTCAAGATAATCTTCCCGTTCCTCCCCCACCTCCACCAAGAGCGGATCCACAACGGGTGTTTCCAAATGAAGGATATACAAGTGCCATAGCCCCTCCCCATATTAGGGCGGGCAACTTCCAAATCACTAATATTATGCTCACATTGCTAGAGCAACAGGGATTCTTCATCGGGGCTCTGAGTCAAAATGCATACAAACACTTGAAGGGGTTTGTGGACACTTGCTAGGGGAGTAAACAGACCAATGTCTCCGAGGATGCTCTAAGGTTGAGGCTATTTCCCTTCTCTCTACGGGGGAAAGCCTTGGATTGGTTAGATAGATTGCCAAACCATTCCATCTGTATATGGGATGAATTGGCGGAGAAATTTATTTTCAAGTTCTTTTCTCCCGGACATATGGCTACTCTTAGAGAAGAGATTATAGCATTCAAGAAAGAACCCAATGATCCTTTGCATGAGATATGGGAGAGTACCGTAGTATGGTGAAAGAGTGCCCAAACAATGATATGATGGAGCCTATGATTCAACAAACATTCTATAGGGGAATCAATACTACCAATCAATGTGTGGTCAACCAACTTGCCGGTGGAAATTTCATGACAACACCATATACCGAATCTTGTGAGATCTTAGATGAAATGGCGGATACTTCATCGGCATGGTAAAGTAGAGAAAATGTTCCTCAAAGTGATCTAAATGTGATTCACCTTCATAAAGAATTTCATGACCATGGGCAAGCAATTGCCGAGTTGACCACCATAATGAATCAATTAGACAAAGCTCAACTTCAACAAGTTCAAGGTCCTAAGCAAGTAAATGCAATGGAAGGTGTAAATATGATGGTGAAAAAGCGAAGGCAAAAGGGTCAACAAGTGCAAAACTGTCGGAACAATGTGTGCAAGAAGATAGTGGGTGTGACCAAGATGAATCCTACAATTAACAAGAGGAGGAAGTGCAACATGTGAACAACTTCCAAGGTCAAAGAAACAACTATCAAGGCCCGAATCAACAACAATGGATATCTCAAGGTAATCAAGGGAATTGGAACTCAAACAACCAAGGCAATTGGAGTGGTGGTAACAACCAAGGTAATTGGAACAATCAAGGCATTTGAATGGTCAAAACAACCAAGGAAATTATAGTGGAAACAATCAAGGATATTGGGGAGGAAACAATCAAGGAGGTTGGAACAATAACCAAGGGAATAGGGGGTCGGGCTTTCAAAGGCCCCCGATGTATCAAAACCAAGAAGCCCGCCTCCTTATCCTTCTCATGGTCCTAGCTCTTCCAATAATGAGATGGAACGAATTGAAAACATTTTCAAACAAATGATCGAGAAGAATGCCAACTCTGATGATCAACTAGCCTCTCAAAAACTTCAATTCGCAATTTGGAAGTTCAATTGGGGAAAATCTCATAATCTTTGAACATTCGTCCTAAGGGGGCACTATCAAGTGACATGGTGATGAACCCGAAGAGTGAGAACAACATGGTACATGCGATGGGCGTGACTACAAGGAGTGTAAAAGGTAGGGATGCAACCATCTCAAGTCAAAGAAAAATTATGGATGATGAACAAGTGATTCAAGAAGATGAGATTCCAAACAATGGGGTGCAAACAAATGACGAAGTGAGAATTGATTTTGATGACAATGTGGAGGAGACTCAAGAAGAAGTGAACTCGTCTAGGGAACGCATTGTAGACATATCGTAACTGGTAGTGCCAAAGGCTAAGACACCAATTCCAAAGCCTCCTTCTCCATACCCTCAAAGGCTTGCCAAGCAAAATGGCGAAAACTAATTCAAAAAGTTCATTGACATGATGAAGATCTTATCTATTAATGTGCCATTGGTTAAGGCTTTGGATCAAATTCCCGGATACGCAAAGTTCATGAAGGATTTGGTGACAAAGAAGAGGTCGATGAATTGTGAGACTATAAAGATGACCCATCAAGTAAGTATTGTGCACTCAATGGCTCCTAAGTTGGTAGATCCCGACGCTTTCACAATTCCTTGTACTATTGGAAGCACCGACTTTTCCAAATCTCTTTGTGATCTAGGGGCAAGTATCAACTTGATTCGCTACTCAGTTTTCAAAACGTTGGGGATTGGGCAACCAATACCCACTTCTATGAGGCTACAAATGACGGATCATACTATGAAGAGACCATTGGGTATTATTGATGATGTGTTGGTCCGTGTTGATAAGTTTATCCTCCCCGCGTACTTTGTGATTCTTAATTGTGAAGTGGACTATGAGGTGCCTATTCTTTTAGGTAGACCTTTCCTTGCTACACGGAAGGAACTTGTTGATGTAGAAGCCGGCGAGCTCACCTTCCGGTGGGTGATAAAAATATGGTTTTCCATGTGTGCAAATCTATGAGGCAACCAAATAGCAATGAAATTTGTTCATTTGTGGACTTGGTGACCGATGTGAATATTGATGATGTTAGTACCACAATGAATATTGATGATAATTTGGAGGCCGTTTTGCTTAACCTTGATGAAGATGATGAGAAGGATGGCTATGTAGAATGTGTGAATGCATTGCAAGGGATGGGGTCTTACACTTATGAACCCCGCAAATTGTCCTTGGATATTGAAAATCGGAAGACTCCTCCAACAAAACCCTCAATCGAGGAGACTCCCACTCTAGAGTTAAAGTCATTGCCTCCACATCCCAGGTATGAATTCCTTGGCCCGTGTTCTACTTTACCGGTTATCCTTTCCTCTTGTTTGACTAACGTGCAGGTAGACTCTACTTTGGCGGTGCTATAAAAGAAAAAGAAAGCTATCGGATGGACATTGGCGGATATTCAGGGTATAAGACCCACCTTATGCATGCACAAGATTATTTTGGAGGAGGATGCCAAACCCTCTGTTGAACATCAAAGAAGACTAAATGAGGCAATGCAAGAGGTGGTTAAGAAAGAGATCATAAAGTGGTTGGATGTAGGGGTTGTTTACCCCATTTCAGATAGATCGTGGACCTCTCTGGTGTAATGTGTCCCAAATAAAGGGGACATGACCGTGATCACCAATGACAAGAACGATTGATTCCTACAAGAACGGTGATCGGGTGGAGAGTGTTTATGGACTATCGCAAGCTCAACAAAGTCACAAGGAAATATCATTTCCCACTTCCCTTCCTTGATCAAATTCTTGATAGGTTGGCCGGCCGTGCTTTCTATTGTTTCCTTGATGGATATTCCGGCTACAATCAAATTCTTATTTTTCTGGAGGACCAAGAGAAGACTACTTTCACATGTCCCTATGGTAATTTCACATTCTCGCGGATGCCATTTGGGTTATGCAATGTACCGGAGACTTTTCAACGGTGTATGATGGCTATCTTCACTAACATGGTGGAGGATTCTCTTCAGGTCTTCATGGATGACTTTTTAGCGGTCGGGAACTCTTTTGATGATTGCTTGAAAAATTTGGATAAGGTCTTGGCAATATGTGAAGAGACGAACTTGATATTGAATTGGGATAAATGTCACTTTATGGTCGAGGAAAGCATTTTCCTTGGCCACAAAATTTCAAAGAATGGTACTGAGGTCAACAAGGCCAAAATAGAGGTGATTTCTAAACTTCCACCCCTGCATCCGTGAAGGGAGTGAGGAATTTCTTGGGTCATGCGGGGTTCTATCGCTTTTTCATCAAGGATTTTTTTTTCAAAGTGGTGAATCCCTTGTGTAAGCTTTTGGAGAAGGATGCCAAATTCCATTTCAACAAGGACTTCATGAAGTCATTTGAATTGCTCAAGCTCAAATTGACAACTACTCCTATTATCACTGCACCAGATTGGAGTTTGCCTTTTGAGCTCATGTGTAACGTAAGTGATGTGGCGGTCGTAGCAGTTTTGGGGCAATGTATCAACAAGATCTTCCATCCAGTCTACTATTCTACTAAGACCATGAACGATGCCCAAGTCAATTACACGGTGACTGAAAAAGAGCTCCTTGCTATTGTCTTTGCTATGGAAAAGTTTTTCTCATACTTTATGAGTACAAAGGTGATTGTCCACATAGATCATGCGGCGCTTCGGTAATTAATAAGCAAAAAGGATTCAATGGCGAGGTTAATGCGGTGGGTGATTTTATTGCAAGAGTTCAATCTAGAAATCCAAGACCGCAAAGGCAGTGGAAACCAAGTGGCGGACCACTTGTATCGATTGGAGGAGGAGGGAAGGCCACACGAAGGCCTTGAGATAAATGATTCCCTCCCCGACGAGCAACTTCTATCCATTTCAATGACCGAGATGTCATGGTTTGCCGACTTAGCAAGTTATCTTGTGAGTGGTATTGTACCGAATGAGTTCTCTTCAAATCAAAGGAAGAAGCTCAAATGGGATATACTTGACTACTATTAGGATGAAGCGTACCTTTTTCAAATTTGTACTGATGGTTTGATTTGACGATGTGTGTCGGAGGAAGAACAAGTGGAAATTGTTGAGGCTTTCCACTCTTCACCATATGGTGGTCACCATGGTGGAGCGAGAATGGTGGCGAAAGTGTTGAGTTGTGGATTCTATTGGCCTACTCTCTACAAGGACGCAAGTGATCTAGTCAAGCGTTGTGATGAATGCCAAAGGGCCGGTGGAATTTCTAAGAAAAATGAGATGCCCCTCACCACCAATTTGGAAATTGACATTTTTGATGTGTGGGGCATTGATTTAATGGGACCGTTCGTAAGCTCTTGTGGGAACACCTACATTTTGGTAGTTGTGGACTATGTGTCGAAGTGGGTTGAGGTCGTTGCTCTACCCAAAAACTAAGCTCGAAGTGTGGTGGCATTTTTGAAAAAGAAAATCTTTACAAGATTTGGCACTCCAAGGGCCATTATAATTGATGGGGGATAGCACTTTTGCAAAAAAGATTTTGGATACCTTACTCACCATGTATGGTGTCACTCACAAAGTCTCAACCCCCTATCACCGTCAAGCAAGCGGACAAGTGGAAGTATCCAACCGGAAGATCAAGAGTATTTTGTCAAACACAGTGAATGCCAACTGGACGGATTCGTTGAAAAAACTGGATGATGCTCCATGGGCTTATAGGACGGCTTACAAAACACCGATTGGGATGTCTCCATACCGGTTGGTGTTCGGGAAAGCTTGTCACCTTCTGGTGGAACTTGAGCGCAAGGCTATGTGGGAATTGAAGAAGCTTAATCTTGAGTGGGATGTCGCCGCCAACTTAAAGGTGGAACAATTGAATGATCTTGATGAATTCCGGTACCATGCATTTACAAGTTCTTCCTTATACAAAAAGAATATGAAGTAACTCCATGACAAGTACATTCGCAACAAGGAGTTCAGGTGATCTTGTGTTGTTTTTCAATTTTCGATTACGAATGTTTCCGGGCAAGTTGAAGTCAAAATGGAGTGGTCCATTTGAGGTTGTGAATGTGACACCCTTTAGTTCATTAGACTTGAAGAATAAAACTGATTAAGAATTTAGAGTCAATGGTCATGGGGTGAAGCATTATTTGGGAAAAGTTGATGATGGCCACGTCATGGCATTGGTTAATTTCATGTGATTGATGGTAATATGCGTCGTGCCGCGACGTTAAATCAGGCGCTTCTTGGGAGGCAACCCATGTTTCTTTTTATGTTTCTTTTTCTTCTTTTGTAGATAGGCTTTGTTTTGCGCTAACTGGTTTTGAAGTGAATTGCAGGAATGAGTGTGCTTTGTAGGAACTGTGATCGAAAAATGGCTAAGTGTTGAAAAAGTGCAGACCGCACAATCTTGATTGCCACAGCAGAAAGGAGTCTGCGGCCGCACAATTCTATGTGCGGCCACAAATTTGGAGACCCAAAAATGCAAACTCTCTGAAGTTTGCAATTGTAGAGAAATGGCCAATCTACAGCCACACTTGGAATTGTGATGTCCGCACAAATATCTGCGGCCGCACCCATTTTTGTATGGACCGCAGATCTTCACTTGCACCAGGTAAAGAGTGCAGACCACACAAAAAATTGTGTGGCCGCACTCAGATGCAAATTTTGCCCTAATTTGGTCAACCTATAAATAGTCCATCCTCACACTGTTCCAAAATTTACGCACTCTGAACTCTTGACACTAAAGAAAGCACAGTGCACAAAAATTGTTTCAAACATCACACTCACGTCACCATCCTAGATTCTCCCATGCATCCTTCATCACTGGTGTGTTCAATTCATGTTTAGATTTTTCAAATTTTCTTAGTTTTAGTTCTTAATTAGTATAGTTATTTTTAGTCCTAAATGTTAGATGATTCATCATGTGTCCTTAAAGTTGTGTGGATAACTTCATATGTACTCATTGGGGGTTGGGTAAATCATGTACCATGTCTATATTGAAAATACCATGTCCAAATTGTGCTAAAATTGCTAAAACCTAAGTTCATTGTTGTAGGATTTTGAATTGTGCATCAAGAAATGAAATTGTGTGGTCCGCAGATCCTTAGTTTTAGGTAAATCTGTTCATTCAATGTGCGGACCGCGCTCAAAATTATGCGGTCCGCAGAAAACAATCAGCGGCCACAGAAAAATTTGTGTGGCCGCAGATCCAAGCTTCAGAGAACTAGTATTATTGGGCATAGAATTGTGTGGACGCGCTCAAAATTGTGCAGACTGCACTTTAACTGTGCGGCCGCACTTCAAAATTGTGCGGTCCGCACTAGGAATTCTGCGGACCACACTTTCCCCTTTGCATACTATATTGTCTGCAACTTTTTATAGCTTGTTTACGAACTTTAACTGACTCATGTTTCTTTTTATTGCACACAGTGGTTCGATCAAGAGGTCGTGGTGATACTTCTAAAGATAGGGGTGAACCCTCCCGAGGCCGAGGCATGGGTACTCAACCACTTGCAGTGCAGAAAGCAATATCAAAGAAGCCAACCACTGGAATAGGTAGCTCCACAGAGCCCTCTGAATCAAGTCCCGACATCCCGTGTAGGAAATCTTCTGAGGGCCACTCTGTAGAGGCACAGCCTGAGGCCCAATATCAACTACCACAGCTCCTTGGGAGATACCAACTCCGCAATGAACCCTCCACCACAACAAGCTCTTCTAAGGGTTTGGATGAAGGTAGTTAGGGTTCAGAACCCTCATCTATACACACTCCCGCTGCACCAGTCAAAGTGGATGATGATGATGATATTCCAGATAATGGTAGAGGGGGTGATACTAGAGTGGTCGGTCTAGAGAGGTCAAAACAGAATGAGGCCTGGGAAGACAGATTTGTGAGCCTGACAGCATTTACCAAATTTAGAGAGTGGTGGCCCCAGAGATCGCTCACACTTGAGCGAAAGTTTCTTTTGAAGAATTTGGATAGATTCAATCCAAATGTTGCTAAACAATTCAGGGAGAGAAAAGGGTGGACTTGGTTTACTCAGAGTGTTACGGATGCCAAGGAGCATTTAGTTCGGGAGTTCTATGCCAATGTGGCACATATCAAGAAGGGTACTAAAGTGACCAAGGTAAGGAACTTGAAGGACAGTTTTGATTAGAGCACTCTAAAAACCTACATGGGGTTCGAGGAGGTGGAGCCAATTCAGTACTTGGAGAAGTTTTCAATGGGCGATGCAGCTCGCCCTTGGTTAGTAGAGATCTTGGCAGCTCCAGGACCACAACCACCGTGGATCACAATGGGGGTTCCCATTACTCGGGACACCCTCAACTTTGAGGCAAAAGGGTGGCAAACATTTGTGTGCAGCCGCATAGACCCGAGCCGAAATGAGAACAATCTTTCAATCCCCAGGGTACTCTTAGTGGCATCTATAATGGCCGGGTACCCAATCAATGTGGGTGTCATCATGTCGGCCAACATGTCGATGATTGTCAGGAAAGATTAGAGCTCCTACCCGTATCCCAACACTATCACAGAATATCTCACAGATGCAGGGGTGGAGACGAGAGGCTTTGATACAAAGTTTCGGGCTAAGAAGCCTTTATCTTGGTATTTTCTGAAGGACCCAAGGAATCCGAAGAACAAGGGTAAGGCGACTACTATCGCAGGCCAGTCTGATGAGCCATCGGTGGTAGTTGCAGATTCTGCTGCTATACCTTCTACAGCTTCCATGCCTTCCACAGCATCTGGGCCTTCCACCGAGATAGTTGCCATGAAACCACCTCCATCTTCATGGCCACCAGCATCAGTATCAGTGCCTTCCTCCTCCACTTATCCACTCAATGTGCTGCGAGTCTCCCAGCCATTGGCGAGTCTCAACAACTGGATGCAGACAGCTACTGCAAAGTTGTCTGACATATCCAGTGTTGTTGCAACACAGTCTTCTACCCCAGCAGCACCACAGGTTCCTTCGTCAGTGGAGGAAACATTGGAGAAGATCTTGGACAATCATAAGACAATCATGGATACCTTGGTGGCACATAAGGGAGCTTTTGAGGAGTTAGGTAAACAAGTGAAGAAGATGAGGAAATCTCAAGCCTCGAGGAAATCAGTGGACAAGTTGACGTGAGGTGACCAAGATAGCAGCAGCTGGTGATCTTCCATTTGATTTACAGATGGAGACAGATCTATCAGTACTAGCAGACCCAGCAGCACCATCAACACTAGTGGCACAGCTGGCCAATAAGACGAGACAGACCTTGCTGCCCACACTGCTGAGGAGGTACTACAGATGTTCACCAACCCCGCTACTCCCTAAGAAGAGGATGATGAGATCCAGTTGGAGGATCCTGAGGGTGGTGATGTTGCTATGCACAGTAAGACCACATAGGTAGTTCTCTCTACTCTTTCCCCTTCCTTATTTTGATTTTTGTTAAGCATTGAAGACAATGCTTGTTCTTATTCGGAGGGTGGTCTATTTTGATTGATTTGATATGACATTGGCCTGCAATAACTACAATACTCTCTTTTTATTTTTATTTTCTTTTTCATTATATAGATATTCTCCCTCTCTATTTATGTATATATTCTATTTCCCATTCTCGGTTTGTATATTCATTTTTTACTTTCAGTAGTTACTTCATAGCTTCTTTATTTTGTTTCTTAGTAGTTAAGCTTCTTATTTATTTTAATAGCTTCTTGTTGATTTGGTAGCTTCTTTTTATGTTTAAGTGATCAATAAGCCTTTGGTTTTCTTAATGCACGATTCTTTCCAAAGGTGGTTTTTATGTGAACCAGGTGACTCTTCCTAACGATGGATGACGTGACAACCTTCTTAAGGGATTGAGTTCGTTTTTGATGTTTAGCTAAAAACAGTAGTAATAATGAATAAAAAGTTCAAGCGTGCTTCACTTGGTACCAACACACTTAACTACACAGTTATTACTAAAAACAAGTTCTTGGAAAGAAATGGCTCTAGTAGTGACCTTGTGACTCTTGTTTTGACTTAGGCAATTATCGAGTGGTTTAGTTGAACCATTAGTCATTTTCAATCTTGAATACGGTTGTTGTGGGCCCTCGTCTCTATCCTCTTTAACAATCCAACTGTGTGAGAGGTGATATGTTTGTTGCAAGTCCAAGTACCCATGCGAATGGTCTAGAACTTGCCCCAAATGTGTTTCTAGGCGAAATTCTAAGTTTTGCTTGGCTTGAGAAATGATTGTAGGCTCTCCTTGACCCGTTTTGAAATTTTCCATGGCCCACCAATGATGTTATCCCTAGTCAACCCTTTTGAGCCTAAATCCTTTCTCATTTGATAACCATGTTACAAGCCTTTACCCGTTTTGTAGTGACCCTCTCTTGGCACCCGAACTTTCCTTAACACTCATGAGAAATAATTGGCAAAAACATAAGTTTGGGGGAGAGAAGAGGAGTTTGAAAGTGGTATTAAGATACAAAAAGATAAAAGAAATGAAGAAAACAAAAGGCAAAGAAAAAGAAAGAAAGAAAGAACGAAAGAAAAATACAAAAGGAAAGTGAATAAAGTGAAGAGTTGATGGGATTCAAAGAAATTAAAGAATGCAAAGCATGGAGAAATCAAAGGAGGAGAAAATGAATATCATGACCAATAAAGAGTGATGGAAAGTCTCTCTAGTTCCCCTAAGGAAGAAGAAAATGACTCAAAGAGTCGGCAAAGCATGAGCCAAAAGAGAAAATGGAGTGCTTAAAGAAAGATGAACCCGTTTTAGTCTAATATTTCATACCTTAGTCCAAAAGCCTTCAATACATGCCAAAAAAGCCCTACGTGATTTCAAGCCGAGTGAGCTTACATTAGTGGTGGTTTACATGAGGGGGAAGCATATGGTACTTAGAGTCGTACTTGTGACATTATTTTGAGAGTGATGAGAAAACTTTTCACAAATCATTGAGTTGAGTGCTTCATTCTTAAGTGAGATAAGCTAACGGAGATTAGAGGAGGAGGAGTTTTGGATCCACAATGACCTACATGAAAAAGTGAACTTCCTTGATGAGTAAATTCAACTCTTGATGCTCAAGTGTCGCATTAGATCTATTTGTGCTTTAAACTTCAAAACATATCCTTGTTGATAATTCATGTGTGTGGGCAATTGTTGGTGCTAATTGATGTGTGTGTGATTCACCGTAGATTAAGTATTTCATCTGGAAATGTTACCATAATAGAATCCCTAGTTATGCATACCTCTATAAATTTGGTATTAAAATAGATCCAATCTGTGCAATATGAAAATACACAAACAAGTTTATCGCCCATATTTTCTAGGAATGCGACATTACAAAATCCTTATAGGAATCCATAGGTTGGAAATTAACTACACAAACAGGCACACCACACTAGGTTGACCACTTCAAAAACACCAACAAAGATATAACCAACCAATATATCACATGGGAAGAGGTTTTTCCTTCACCCTTTGGACCATTTGGAATAATAGAAATCAAATCAGCCAACACAATACTAGCCATCGCATCAATACAGAAAGAATTGTAAACCAATCTTTGGAATACAAAAACCTAGCCACTAATCCCACAACGCATACTTCAAAAGAAATATAAGCATCAAATGGCAGGCGCCACCTAAGGGATGGCACAAGATCAATATAGATGGAGTTAAAAAATGAGTGCCTAGAAGGAGGAGAAGGCGAAGTTATCTACGACATCAAGGGTAAATGGATCGCCGGATACCAAAAGAAAATACATGCAAAAACACCAATACAAGTATAACTACAAGTGCTGCAGCAAGCACTCCAAATTATAGTCAGTGAAAAATGATAAGTGGGGATTTTGACTACTTATTTGTGCCCTTTGAATTTCATTTTAGTTCAAAAATATTTAAAGGTATTCCCGAAAAATGATGAAATATGCTTACTTGCAAGAGTACTGGAAAATGAGCCAAAGTGATTAAATTCAACTCAAGAAGGAGTGCTTTTGAACAAGGACAAGAAATCAAGCAAAAAGGCTAAAGTGCGGACCGCAGAATTCTATCTGCGCTGTAGAATATGAAGAAGGTTTGATAGGGATGAAATACAAAGTGCAAACCGCACAAATCAAGAAGTGCGGCCGCAGAAATCAAATGTGTGGTCGCACCCAGAATTGTGCGGTCCGTAGAACTCAAGAGATGGAGCCGCAGTTTAGAATTGTGCAGCCGTAGAACATACTCCTATCAAGAGCTGAATCAAAGTGTGGACCATACACAGAATTGTGCGGCCGCAAAACCTCCGAAAGGGCAATTTTGTCCGAAAATTTTAGCTATATATAAATAATCTTTTTGACGAAATTAGGTTAAGTTTTGAATACCTGAAAGTTGGTAGTAATTTTTCTTTACTCTTTTAGGAAACTTTATCATATCGTGTTGATTTTACATTGGATTTTCATCTATTACATTCAATATGAGTTTAATCATCTTTTGTTCTTTATTTTCTTCATCACCATCTATGAGTAGCTAAATTTCTAGCCAGGGTTGTGACCCAACCCTAGTGTGGGTACCTAATGGGTGTTTGATTTAGGGATTTTTTATGGTTGGGTGTGTAATATTTAGTCTAGTTCTTGGTTATAATTGTAGAATTAATGGTTGCAAACATTAGTTCATGTCTATTTGACTTAGTCTCTTCTTGAGGAAGAGAGACTAAGTCTAGGAAAACTTAGCTAACAAGAAATTGGGATGAACTCAAGAGATTGATAGTCTCAATTAAAGGGTTGAACCTAGAGATAGTAAAATCAGACTTGAGCATTTATCAACTGTTTTGTGCAATACCCATTTGGACTTGAGAAAACTAAATTGGGAAAAACCACTCTCTTACCGAGAGGTATTGAGTGGGTAATTATGTATTGATTTCCATGATACACCCCGACCAATGAAACTTTCTCTAAAGACCATAACCTGTTGGGAAAACACCTAGTTGGAAGTCACAGCCCTAGATCCTTTACATATTTAAAAAAACAACAACAAAAAAATTATTCCCTAGTTTCGTATTTTACATTTGCAAACCGTAGTATAATTTTAGAAGTAGAATCAAAAGAAGTTTGTGGGAGTGCAACTTAGACACTTTAAGCGCTTAGTCCGAATATATACCTAATCCCATCTACGTTCTCTGTGGATTCGATCCTGCAATCGACCACTTCACAGCCCCAATTTGAGGTGTGACATGGGCGAGATCAAAAAATTTCCGCGACCGAAGTGAAAAAGACGCAACAGAAGTCATACACCTTCTTGATAATGACTATCCAACTTAATCTGACTTAATCTATAAATGCATATGGTTAATGAAGCAGGAATTACAAATAGGGGAGATCGTGGTGAAGCATAATTTCCGGGAAGCAAACAGTGTTGCACATCTTTTGGCAAAGGAAGCTCTTATGCAGTCCAACTCCAATAAATTATTTACTTTTGTATCACCTCCTGCATCTATGGTAGATGTCTATCACAAATATCGGGAAGGTTTTGTTTGTGTTAGAAACATTTTCGAATAGTTTATGTTATAAGCTAGTTGCCTTAGGAAATGACAATGCCCTAAGAGGCATAACTATAGCCCATCGTGGAACTAGTAATGAATATAGTGCACTAGCACCATGTGTGAACTCGCTATAATAAATAAATGAATATCTTTTATTCCTCGAAAAAGCATATAATATTATCTAGTATAATTAGTAGCGACATCATTCAGTATGAATTAGAAATCTATTCCACAAATTACTATATATTGATAATCAACCATGAAATAATAAGCAAAGTCACTCACATATGATAATAATCTCAACAATATCATCTCTGATTCTATAACACAACACCTTCATATTAGTAGAAGATTTGTCTTGCATTTTAAAAGAATACCAGAATGTCCATCTTCTTCCTGAAACATCTATTTAAAATATACATAAACAAAACTTAAATCTAAATCTACCTAGGACAAGTGGCAGCGACAACCGGGATGCAAGTACATCCTCAATGCCAGCTCTCACCATACATAGTAACATCAACTCTAAGATTTGCATGCAAGGTGCATAAGTATAGTATGAGTACAACCGACCCCATGTACTCAATAAGTATCCTAACTAACCTCGGCGAGGAAACAGAAGAAATAACTATAAATGATACTCGCGGATCACCTGTGCAGTTCATAAATTCAACAGTACAAAACAGATATATGATCAAATCAGGTAAATCACATGTAAAACCAGCTTGGTGCTCACACTTCTTTGTTTTAAAATGTTCTTCTCCGTTAGAAATCCAGCAAATACGAAAGATATGCAAGCAAATCAACTAAACAGTCAAAGAAATTGCAAGTAAAGATGAAAGGCAACAACCAAATATCAATCTGTCGTAGCATACAACCCGATCCAAATAACAATAACTAGCTCTCCTAGAGCTCACATCAACCATAAACCCGTCGATTTTTCACAATTTGTGTGTACAACATTAAGAGAGAAACATAACAGGGTGAACCTAGGGGGATGGATCCGTATTCACACGCTGCACGGATAACTCACATGCTGCACGGACAACTCGCGTGTTGCACGAACAATGCACGTGCTATAATATAAGTATTTGGATCCGCACGGATAACTCATATGCTAATAATATAAATCTGCACGGATAACAACTCATGTCCAAAATTACAATCTGCCTGACGTGGTCACATACACAATATCATACTCCGCCCGGCGTGGTCACAGGAATAACACCATCCGCCTGGCGTGGTCACAGGAATAACAACACAATTCGCACCGACGTGATCACAGGCTTCCAGCCCAAATCATATCACACAAAAGCAAGTGTACAAGAACATATGTACATGATGAATAAATATCATATTTCATGCTCCTGAACGAGTATAATAACATACTAAAGTGTAGGCATGTGTAAAGTGTAATATCATAGCTCGAATCGGCAATTTCATTACAGAAATAGCAATCACCAAGTTTATTCGAGGAATTAGCCTCTTCATCATCTCAAACATGGCTCAAATATTCCACAACAATGTTACAAATATGAGAAACTTTATATCGTAAAGCTTAACAGTCAGTGCTAGTCATATCATAGCCTAAGCACTACCCCCGAGCATGGATAAATACCTTGATGCTCGGCCATGGGCTCAAACCCCACACATATGCACACCCATAGCACGTAGCTATCACAAAAACCCCACACATATGCACACCCACAGCACGTAGCTATCACAAATAATTCATACAACTAGTGTCTCAATCAAGTTGGATAACATACTTACCTGAAACAAGCCAAAACAATTACTGAGAAAGTCAAGCAACATTCTAGAAATGCCAAGCCACGCGTATCAACCTCTGAACGCCTCGAAACTAGCCAAAAAGAAACTTAAAAAATCAAATAATGTCATAGGAGACAAATACAATCGATAAAGGTCGAATCTTTAATCAAAAACTCAGGGTCAACAAAAAATCAAATCCAGGAACGCACCTCGGAACTCGACAAAACTCACAAATTCCGACAACCCATTCGAATACGAGTCCCATCATACTAATTTCACTCAAATCCGACTCCAAATCAATGCTCAAAACTCAAAAATTCACTTTAGGAAATTTTAGACAAAACCCCCCAATTTCTCTTTATAATTCATAATCCAAATGCTAAATCGAAGATAGATTAATGAAATATAATCAAAATCGAGTCAAGAATACTTATCCCATTCCATGAGGTGAAAATCGCCTCTAAAATCTCCTAAATCTTAGCTCCCCGGCTCAAAATGTGAATAAAATAACTAAGCCCTCGATATATAGCTTCTTCCTAGGCATCCCGCATATACGGTCACATTGTCGCACCTGCGACCACCGCTTCTATGGTATCGATCACGCTTCTACGAGAACCACTAAAGCTCCATCTTTCTGCACCTGCATAAAAAGTCCCTCTTCTGCGCAAACGTAGGTACCAAACCAACACATGCTTCTACGCTCCAAGTCACTCCATCTGCGACACTGCAGATGCGCTCGAAATACCACTTCTGTGCAAACTCCCAACCAAGCTGTCATTTGCTTCTGTGACCAGAATCCTGCTCCTGCGGACACGCAGATGGGCCAAGCATCCCACTTCTACGGTCTTCCCCCATCCAGCCTTCATTCGCTTCTGCGCCTACATGACCGCATCTGCGGCCACCGCACCTGCACCCACAACTCCGCATGTGCTACCACACCAGATCCAGCAAAGACCAGCCATCACATATGATCGAACAATTATCTAAAACATGTCTGCAACTCAATCGAGCCCCTCGGGACCCTGTCCGAACTTACTAAAAAGTTTCAAAACATAAAATAGACCTACTCGAGGCCTCAAATTACACATAGTAACATCAAAATCACAAATCGCATCTCAAATCCAACTTAATGAACTTTAGAACTTTCAACTTCCAAAACTCGTGCCAAATCATATCAAATCAACCTGGAATGGCATCAAATTTTACACACAAGTTCCAAATGACATAAAAGACCTATTCCAACTGCCCGAACAACAATTCAACCCCGATATCATCAAAGTAAACTCCCAATCAAACCTATAAACTTTCTGAACCTTCAAATTACCAATTTTTGCCGATTAACACCAAAATCTTCTAAAAACATCCAAATGTAAATTCGGGCATATGACCAAGTCCAAAATTACCAACCGGACCTAACAGAACCATCAAAACTCTGACTAGAAGTCATACACAAAAATCAAACTTGGTCAACTCTTCTAACTTAAGGCTCCCTAGTTGAGAATCATTCTTCCAAATCAATCCCGAATCACCTGAAAATCAAACTGACGATTCACACAAGTAATAATACATCATTTAAAGCTACTCAAGACTTAAAATAGCTGAACGTAATGCAAATACTCAAAATAACTGATTGGGTTGTTACACAGCTTTTTTCGAAATGAGATAAAACATTCAAATCTTCTTTCAAAATATAGTCCTTCACAAGGTTTCTCAACTTTTATAGGTATAAGGACTTGAAAGGATTTTTCATAAGTTATAAACCTTAAAACCTATAACTCCCCTTCAAGTACATACATAATCCTTTTTTCAAAATAGCAGATTCCTAAATTAGACTTAGAATAATTTACAGACTTTAAGCACCCGACGAAGCAGAGTATAGACCTTTACTTCCCCGAACCTAGCCTAAGTTCAAAGGAGTGACCTCATGTAGATTTTAGGGGATTTCTAACACCTTCCCCTTAGAATAACTAGAACCCTTACCCAAATATCACCAGTTAGTAAACCATTAGGATAATAATCTAATAAACACATAGGTACCCTAATATACCTTAAATATTAGGTGCAGACTCTCTTTCATCATAAGAACCACTAGTTGAATCTTATTTTGACTTGTGCAAAATAGGGAGAAACAGATATTACTTGAGCTGCTTTTCTTTTTTGCCACTATTATGTTGTTATTATTGTTTTTAGGTATTGAAAATAAGTATTAGACCTTTCCAAGCTCGTCACTTCTTTCAGCCTGAGGTTAGGCTTGCTATGCATACGGTCAGTTGTACTCATATTATACTCTGCACTTAATGTGCAGATCCAAGTATTGTTGATTCTGGTGGTTGCCAATAAGCTGTATCTGGAGTTTGTGTAGATTTTGAGGTAGCACTATTGTTCCGTCTGCATACTTTGAAGTCACTTCTTTTATATTATGTTATTATTATTTAGCGTTCCAGAAAGAATTGTATTTTATTCGGACTCTTTATTTAGTAGTCTATAAAGCTTATACACTCGGTGACACAAGATTTTGGGGGATTTTCAGCTGTATTATCATTTTGACTTCATTTATGTGCGTTATTCCAATGAGATTATTTCTTACTGTTGTTAAAGTTTCACTACTAAAAATTTGAAAAAAACGACCACAATAAGCGACCAAAGTTGGTCCCTAAACAGTGAAAAGCAGCCAAAATGCGTCCAAATAGGCTTGGTCGCTATTTTGTTGGTCCTTTTACCATAGAGACCAAAGTTGGTCGCTAGACCAACTTTAGTCTCTATGTTAAATTGACCAAATATTCCGGGTATCAAAAAAAGAGACCAACTTTGGTCGCTATATTATTTTAATAATATAAATTTAGCGACCAAATTTGGTCTCTATTTTTAAATTACGTTATTTATTTATTTATTTATTATTATAAAAAATATAGCGACCAACTTTGGTCTGTAAATAAAATATAATATTTTAAAATCTGGAAAATAGCGACCACATTTGGTCGCTTTTTTATTAATTTATTTAATTTGTTTTAAACAGAACCTCACGTTCAAGTTGAGCCTCTGGCGATGACTCGTGAGACCGAGGAATCGGAAAAGCTCCAGAAGCTAGGAGAGATTTAAGCTGAGTTTGCATACCTTCGTACTGAGCTTGCATGCCTTGGTATTGAGCTTGAATACTAACGTACTGAGCATCTCTAAGCCTTTCTCATTCCTTGGATGCTTCTAGCTCGCTTGGTGAGCTTTGTCACATTCTCCCGCATAGTGGAGAGGCTCTCCCCATCAAGTTGCTCGGCTTGCGAGGAAGTTCCTATTCCTTGCATTCCACAGTGATAGAGGTGGAACTTCTTATTAGGAAGCCCGTATACCTTCCCAAATTTTGCACCGCTAGCCGCCTGCATCCATAGTCTTTTTGCATCCTCCTCGAAATATGGATTGGCTCGCCCGACTCATTAGGTGGCTGACTGCGTATGAATTCCTCCATGTTAACTCTGAAGCGATCCTATAAGAAATTTTTTATTTAATTAGTATTTGAAATATACTAATTATAGTATATGATATTGTATTCATTATTTGTATTATAATAGAGTTAATGAATTACATTCATTCATCACTAGGTTATAAGTCGAAGTGTGTGTTTATATATATAGTTAAAGCAGCAGAAAGTGTGTGTTTATATATATACACACACTAACATATACTATAACAAGTTATATATACATTATAGTATTACAGTGAAGTGTCTGTGTATGTGTGTCTATATACATATATATATATAACACGCTTTGTTGTACAATTTGAATTACATATATAGCATGTACAATATGTTGTAGTGTATTAATCTCTTGTATTACAAAAGTATTAACGGATTACATTTATATTATTTAGATAGTAAATATAAAAGTGAGTTTTAATTTTGACCAATGTTTACCTGAAAAGGGACCAACTTTGGTCGCTAATTATCCAGAAATTAAAATTAGCGACCAAAGTTGGTCGCTAAAGTTGAATCAAATTTATTTTATATTTTATATAATATTTAAAATAATAATATAATGATTAAACATTAGAACTGGGTCCCAGATTAGTGACCAAAGTTGGTCTCTATCTGCTTCCCCTTTTACAATCG
>ML305080.1:0-142630 GCA_005239505.1 Nicotiana paniculata
ACGTTGTGGCGTGCAGCCCGATCCATCACAATACGGCTCTCGGCCTCGCTCAGTCATCACCCTCACAAGCCACTCGGCAACTCACCACAAATCGCGGGGACTCAGCGCAAAATATCTTTCATTAGTTTGAAAACATGGTGATAAACAGGAATACTCACTAAGATTATATTTTCTATCAAAAACAGTGAGAGAATAGTAGTAAAAACACCCGTGAGGGTCCAAACAGGTCGACACAAGGCCCTAAACATGGCATACAACCCAAAATATAGTATAAATCTCTAAAATACGGAATATCATATGATTTCAAATCAAATACGCGACTTAGTAGTCGCTACGAGACGGATAAAGTCACATTCCTACCGGTGCACGCCCACACGCCCGTAACCTAGCGTGTGCGTCACCTCACTTATCAAATCAGTACAAAATACCGGGGTTTCATATCCTCAGGTCTAGATTTACGTTCATTACTTACCTCAAACTAGATGAAAAACTATATCGTGATGCCTTTTCCCCTCGACTCGGCCTCAACGCGCTCTGAATCTATTCAAAACAGATTTATATCATCAAAATATGCTTAAGGAACAAAGCCCACTTGAAAATAACCAATTTACATCAACAAACCCGAAATTGGCCAAACCCGACCCCCGATCCCGCGTCTCGGATTCTGATAGAAATCACAAAAAAAAAATCCTTCCACTCTCACGAGTTCATACATACTAAATAAATCAAAATCGGACACCAAATGGCCCCTCAAATCCCTAATATATACTCTCAAATTTCAAGCCCTAATCTTCCAAATTTCTCTACTAAAACCTGATTAAACAATGGAATAATCGTCATAAACACAAGATATAAGGTCCATGTAGCTTACCTGACTGAATACACTTGATTCCCTCTTGAAATCCCAACTCTAAGCTCCAAAATCCATAAAAAATGGTGAAGAAATGAGTGAATATTCGCGAACGCAACCTTATATAGGTTTTGCCCATCGATCTCGCACCTGCGACCCGCAATGCACTTGCGGCACGCACCTGCGGAAAATCCCTCGCAGGTGCGGATTCTCACTTAAGCCAAATTTCCACATCTGCGGTCCTCTACACACACATGCGGGCCCGCAGGTGCGATTCAACCTCCGCACATGCGCTCCAGGCCAGGTTCCACTTTCAGAATCAGCGCAAGGTCTACCACACCTGCGACTCCCCGTTGCCACACCAGAAGACTTGCACCAGCAGCCATTTGCTGCATTTTTTTCCAACTTCCAACCTTCAAAAATCATCTGAAAGAAATCCCGAGCCCCTCGATGCCTCAAATAAAAGGTACCAACAAGTCATATAACAATACATCAACCTAGTCGAACCCTCGGAACACTAATAATAACATCAAAACGCCAAATCGTATCCAAAATCAAGCCTAAGGATTTCTAAACTTCCGAAATTCGCCAACGATGCCAAAACCACCCAAACCATGTCCGAATGACTTGAAAATTTGCACACACATCCCAAATGACCCTATGAACCTGTTCCAACTTTCAAAATTCCATTCCGACCCCGATATCTAATTTTCCATTACCGGCCGAAAATTGCCAAAAATCTAATTTCGCCAATTCAAGCCTAATTCTACTCCGGACCTCCGAAAGAAGTTACGAACACACTCCTAAGTCCCTAATCACCTAATGAAGCTATCCGAGCCACAAAAATAACATTCCTAGATAATTTACCTATAATTCAACTTTCAGTTGACTTTTCCAACTAAATCACCAACCTAAGAGAGTAAGTGTTTCATTTCTCATCACAACCACTCCGAACCCGATCCAATAAACTCAATGCAACACAAAAGAGATGAACCATACAAGAATGAAGTAGAAATAGGGAAAACAGGGCTAAACTCTCGGAACGACCGATCGGGTCGTTACATGTTGCTTCTCCCACAAGTGTTTTGGTGGGTGAAGAGAATATGCCCTTTCCAGAAAAGTGGAATTTTGCACGTACGTATTTTCCCCTTATCTTTTATTTTCTTTCTTGAAAGAAGAAACTTATAGTCTCGTGTCTACTTTTTCAGCAACCATGAAATTTTCGAGGAGATTCCTAACTTCCGTGCTTGGGTAGAAAATTTATTATCAGTTTCCCCTATGGATAGAAGGTCTTGGAAATAACTTTCTCAGAGGTTTGGTTGAAAAGTCAAAACACACGATACCTTTCCTGTTTAATTTTTCTTCTTCTCTTTGTGTTGGCTTAGGAGCTTCTTACCTAACTTCTCTCTTTTGCTAAGATTTCCTATTCGCGGCGTGCAGCCCGATCCATATAACATATGCTGCGGCGTGCAGCTCGATCCATATAATAGTCGACTGCGCCCACTGGGGGTGTACAAACTACGGAGGGGCTCCTACAGCCCAAGCGCTATATTGGTGCGACATGCAACCCGATCCAATATGTATACTGCTGTGGCGTGCAACCCGATCCGTATATAACGTATATTGTTGCGGCGTGCAGACCGACCCATAACTATCCTCACATGATCGGCTCTCGGCCTCAACTAGTCATCCTCACAAGCCACTCAAGAAGCCCATCTCAACTCACGGGACTCAGCCCCAAATACCTCTCACAGTTTCAAAACAATGTGATAACAGTGAAAATAACAACAAGTAGAAAACATGACTGGGTTCACAATTGTTCTATCAGAATAGTGTGAGAATAGTGTAAAAGTACCTCTGAGGGTCTAAACAGGTCAGCACAAGGCCCCAATCATGGCTCACAGCCCATAAACAACTATAAATTTCTAAAATACATGATGTCATAATAGTCGCAACGGGACGGACCAAGTCACAACCCCTATCGATGCACTCCCACACGCTCGTCACATAGCATGTGCGTCACCTCATTTACCAAAACAATATAAAATACCAGGGTTTCATACCCTCAGGTCTAGAGTTACAATCGCTACTTACCTCAAAACAACTCAAAAGCTACTTCGTGATGCTCTTTCCCCTCGAATTGGCTCCCAAATTGTCCGAGTCTATAAAAAATCAGATCAATAACATCAAAATATGTTAGGGAGATGAAACCCAATCGAAAACTATCAAAATTAGTCACAATTCCCGAAATTGGCCAAACCCGAGCCCCGGACCCATGTCTCGAAATTCGATAAAAATTGCGACACAAGAATCCTCATCCTTTCCCGAGTCTACACATATAAAATGCATCAAAATCCGACCACAAACGACCCCTAAACCCCCAAATTATGCCATTTAGTCTACTAATTCCAAGTCTAATCCATCACATAACAACATAGAATCAAGTTTATAGTCCGAGAAACTTATCTCCACTGAAGACCCTCGAAGTCCTCCTCCAATTGCTCTCAAAATGACTCAACCCGCATGCAAAAGTGAAGAAAAATGCAAAAATTTCGCGGAGGCACATATATATACTTCCTGCCCACTTAATCCACACCTGCGGACCCGCACCAGCGGTCCCAGGTGCGCACCTACGAAAATGACTTAAATCCGGACTTCCGCACCTGCGGCCCTCTTCTCGCACCTGCGGGCTCGCAGGCGCGACCAAGAGTTTGCACCTGCGCTCCTTGGCTAGGTCCCCCTCTTTCGCACCTGTGCAAGGACCATTGCACCTGCGGCTCCCCATCTGCAGGTGCGGCCACACAAGTAAAATGGCACCAGCAGCAGCTTTGCTACAAATTCCTAAGTCCAAACCTCCGTTAACCATATGAAATCAATCCCGAGCCCTCTCGGGGCCCCAATAAAATATACCAACATGTCCCCTAACCTTATTCAAACTTAGTCGAGCCTTAGAGACACCAAAAACAATGCAAAAACACCAAAATCACATCAAATTCAAACCTATGAACTTTGAAACTTCTAAATTTCATCAAATATGGCGAAAACATCCAAGACACATCCGATTGGCCTGAAAATTTGCACACATATCCAAAATGACAATACGAACCTGCTCCAGCTTCCAAAATTCCATTCCGACCCCGATAGCCTATTTTCCAATGCCGACCGGAAATCACCAAAAAATAGCTTTCTCCAATTCAAGCCTAATCCTACACCGTATATCAAAACCACATTCCGAACACACTCCTAAGTCTCAAATCACCTAACGAAGCTATCCGAGCCATAAAATTACATTCTGAGATCGTTTACCAATAAGTCAACTCCTAGTAGACTTTTTCAACTATTAAGCCAATTTAAGAAACTAAGTGTCTCTGTTCTAACCACGACACTCTGAACCCGAACCAACCGACCCAACACAACATAAATAGACTAAGAAATATATGATAAAGCAGAAACGGGGGAAACGGGGTTAATCTCATGAAACGACCGTCCGGGTCGTTACATCATCCCCCTCTTAAACAAATGTTCGTCCTCGAACGGGTCTAGAAACATACGTGGAGTCTCGAATAAGTGAGGATAGCTGATCCGCATCCTCCGCTCGGTCTCCCAGGTGGCATCCTCCACCGGCTTCCCTCTCCACTGAACCTTCACTGAAGCTAAATTCTTAGACCTCAACTTTCTAACCCGACGACCCAAAATAGCCACTGGCTCTACCTCATATGAAATATCACCCTCGAGCTGAACCGTGCTGAAATCCAAAACATGAGACGGGTCACCAACATTCACCCTCATCTTATAGATGAATACTTGTTAAGCTGGGAGGCAAGGCAAGTCTATAAACCATCTCCCCAATCCTCTGAAGCACCTAAAATTCCATATGAACCGGGGACTCAGCTTTCCCCTCTTCCCGAACCTCATAACACCCTTCATGGGTGACACCTTCAACAACAACTTCTCCCCAACCATGAAAGAAACATCTCGGACCTTCCGGTTTGCATAAATCTTCTGCCTAGACTGCGTCGTGCGAAGCCGCTCCTGAATCAACTTCACCTTACCCAACGCATCCTGAGCCAAGTCTGTCCCCAATAGCCTAGCCTTGCCCGGCTCAAACCAACCAACCGGAGATCTGCACCTCCTACCATATAAATCCTCATACGTAGCCATCTGGATACTCGAATGATAACTATTATTATATTCAAACTCCGCGAGTGGCAGAAACTGGTCCCATAAACCCCCAAAATCAATGACACAGGCACGCAACATATCCTCCAAAATCTGAATAGTACGCTCCGACTACCCTTCGGTCTGAGGATGAAACGCTGTGCTCACCTCGACCTAAGTACCTAACTCCCTCTGCATGGACCTCCAAAATTGAGATGTGAACTGAGTACCTATGTCAGAAATGATAAAAACTGGGACCCCATGCAACCGGACAATCTCCCTGATATAAATCTCAGCTAACCGCTCCAAAGAATAAGTAGTACCAACAAGAATGAAGTGCGTGGACTTGGTGAGACGATCCACAATAACCCATATATCATCAAACCTCCTCGAAGTCCGTGGAAGCCCAACTACGAAGTCCATGGTGATCCGCTCCCACTTCTACTCCGGGATATCTAATATCTGAAGCAATCGACCCGGCCTCTAGTGCTCATACTTGACCTGCTGACAGTTGAGACACCGAGCCACGAACTCAACAATATCCCGCTTCATCCGCCTCCACCAAATAATTATGTCTCAGATCCTGATACATCTTTGCGGCACCCGGATGGATGGAATACCGCGAACTATGGGCCTCAGCCAGAATCAAATCTCGAAGTCCCTCCACATTGGGCACGCAAATCCGGCCTTGCATCCTCATGACCCCATTATCACCAATAACAACATCCCTAGCATCACCGCAACGGACCCTGTCTTGAAGAACAAGCAAGTGTGGATCATCATACTAGTGTTCTCTAATCTGATCATAAAGAGACGACCTGGAGGCTACACAATCCAATACCCGCAGGGGCTCTGATAGATCCAATCTCACCAAATGAACCGCTAAAGCCTAAACATCAAGTGCTAATGGTCGCTCTGCTACTGGAAGGTAGGATAGACTCCCCAAACTCTCCGCTCTACGACTCAGGGCATCGGCCACTACATTGGCCTTTACCAGATGATATATAATAGTGAGGTCATAATCATTGAGAAGCTACAACCAACTCCTCTGACGCAAATTAAGATCCTTCTTCTTAAGCAGGTGCTTCAAACTACGGTGATCAGTGAAAATCTCACAATGCACTCCATACAAATAATGATGCCAAATCTTCAAGGCATGGACAATAGCTGCTAGCTCAAGATCGTGCACTGGATAATTCTTCTTGTGCACCTTCAACTGTCTGGACGCGTAGGCAATCACCCTACCGTCCTGCATCAAAACCGCTCCAAGGACAACTCTCGAGGTGTCATAGTAAACTGTATAAGAACCTGAACCCGTAGGCAAAACCAATATCAGAGCTGTAGTCAAAGCTGACTTGAGCTTCTGAAAGCTCTCCTCAGTCCACCTGAACTGAGCACCCTTCTGGGTCAGTCTGGTCATAGGTGCTGAAATAGATGAAAATCCCTCTACGAAACGGCGATAGTACCCTGCCAAAGCAAGGAAACTGCGAATCTCGGTAGCTGATGACGGTCTACGCCAGCTTTCCACCGCCTCTATACTCTTCGGATTAACCTAAATACCCTCACTGGACACCACGTGCCCCAAGAATTCTACTGAATCAAGCTAGAACTCATACTTCAAAAATTTTGCATACAATCTCTTCTCTCTCAAGGTCTGAAGCACAACTCTCAAATGTTGCTCATGATCCTCCCGAGATTGGGAATACACCAAGATATCGTCAATAAACACGATGATGAAAGAATACACATAAGGCCGGAATACAATGTGCATCAAGTGCATAAAGGCTGCTGGGGCATTGGTCAACCCGAATGACAAAACCAGAAACTCATAATGACCATATCTAGTCCTGAAAGCAGTTTTCGGAATGTCTGGCCCCCAAATCTTCAACTGATGATAGCCGAAGTGTAAGTCAATCTTGGAAAACCCTGTCACCCTGCAACTAATCAAACAAGTAATCTATACGAGGCAAGGGATACCGGTTCTTCACCGTAACCCTGTTCAGCTGCCGATAATCAATACACATACACATAGAACCATCCTTATTCTTCACAAACAACACTGGTGCACCCCAAGGTGACACACTAGTCCGAATGAACCCCTTATCTAGGAGTTCCTGAAGCTCCTCCTTTAGTTCATTCAGCTCCGCTGGTGTCATACGATAAGGTGGAATAGAAATAGGCTCCGTGCCTGGCACCAGGTCAATACCAAAATCAATGTCCCTGTCAGGTGGCATGCCTGGCAGGTCTATAGCAAACACGTCGGAAAAGTCACAGACCATAGGAATCGAATCAATAGCGGGAGTCTCACCACTGACATCCCTAACAAAATCCAGATACGATAAACACCCCTTCTCAACCATGCGTTGGGCCTTCAGGTAGGAAATCACCCTACTAGGCACATACTTAGAAGAACCTCTCCACTCAACCCTCAGACGCCCTGACATAGCTAAGGTCATGGTCTTAGCGTGACAATGGAGAACAACATGACACGAAGATAACCAATCCATGCCCAATATCGACCACGCTAAGTAACAGTAGGTCCACTCGGTCTCCAGACCCCCAATAGATACCACACACGACCGATACACACGGTCCATAACAATAGTATTGCGCACCGGAGTCGACACATAAACAGACATAACTAAAGACTCACGGGGCATATCCAGTAAATGCGCAAAGTATGATGAAACATAGGAATATGTAGAACCAGGGTAAAATAAAGCCAGAGCATCTCGGCGATAGAAAGAGACAATACCTGCGATCACTACATCGGAGGCCATAACATATGGCCTGGCTGGAAACACACACTACACATACGGGCCTGACCTCCACTTACTCGACCTCCCCCTCTAGGGCATCCTCTAGCTGACTGACTACCACCCCTGGCTGCCTGGGTGGGAGATGAAGTAACTGGAGCTTAAGTCGAAGGTTGGCTCCTTAGCTAAGATGGACCTCCAAGAAGATGAGGACAATGCCTCCTCATATGCCCGAACATTCCACACTCATAACAACTCCCTGGAGATGGAGACGGGGACTAAAAGGAACCCCTGGCACCAGAATGGCCACTAGGAGAACCATGTATAGAGGAAACCTGGACTGATGGTGCTCGAGCTGCACTCTGGGCTGGAAGGGCACCGAATGAATAATGACCTGGCTGAGAACTGCGGGGAGCATGCCCCAAAGATGCAACACTATAGGCTGGGCGGACTGACTGAGGAGGCCTGAATGAACGACCTCTACCATGCTGAATCTGCCCCTGGAAGGAGCACCACTAGAACCACCCGATCCACGAGGACTCTTGGCCTCCCTCTCCTCCCACTCCTAGCGGCAAACCGACTCAATATCTCGAGCAATATCAACAACTTGCTCGAAGGTAGCACCTGATACCCTCTCCCGAGTCATGAAAAGGCGGAGCTGATAAGTGAGGCCATCCACGGACCTCCTAATCCTCTCCCTATCAGTAGGGACCAACTCGGTGGCATGACAAGCCAACTCTGAAAACAACATCTCATACTGCGTCACTGATATCTCCCCCTGACGCAGTTTCTCAAAATGCCTGCGTTGCTCCTCCCTGTGAGACTGGGGTACATACTTCTCCAAGAAGATAGCGGAGAACTGCTGCCAGGTGAGGGGTGCTGAACCAATAGGCCTACGCCTCTCAAAAGACTCCCACCAAGTGAAAGCAGCACCAGAAAACTTAAAAGTAGCAAATGAGACCCCACTGGTCTCCAGAATCCCAGCAATACGAAGCATCCTCTGACACTTAACCAGAAATCCCTGGGCATCGTCGCCCTCAGCACCACTGAATATCGGAGGCTGAAGTCGACTAAAGCTCTCCAGCCTACGCTGCTCATCATCTGGCATAGCTGGAACCACGAAGTCCTGAACTGGAGCAACCGGCTGGGCTGGAACCGCCCCCGGTGTCTGATGGCCCTGCATAACCTGCTCAAGTATCCAGGCAACTAGAGTCTGACTGCCTCCCCCGGCATGAGAAGTAGCGGTAGTACAAGATGCAGCAACTTCCTGAGCAAGGGTGGTAAATATTTTCAAGATCTGGGTCAAGGTCTCCTGAAGACCCGGAATAACAATAGGCACCGCCGGTGCCTGAGCCTATCCCGCTGGAGTATCTGCGGCGGGAATCCGATCCTGAATAGTAGGGAGATCAACTGGTACTGCCCTGGCTGCTGCACGGGCTGGCCCCTACCTCTCCCACGACCTCGACCTCTCGGTGGTCTAGCCGGTGGCTGATCACCCTAATCAGTAGCGCGAGTCCTCACCATCTCTGAGAGAAAGAAACAACAGAAGTTTAGATTTTCAGAATCAACAATATGGCATGACAGAATTCAAGAAAAATGAGATTGTTTCTAAGGGTTCTGCAGCCTCTCGAAGATAAGTACAGACGTCTCCGTACCGATCCGCAAGACTCTACTAAACCTGCTTATGACCGTTGAGTCCTATGTAACCTAGGCTCTGATACCAACTTTTCACAACCCCAAATCCTAAGCCGGACGTGATGGCGCCTATCATGGAACTAGGCTAGCCAACCATTACATACTACCAATATTTCATGATCTCCAAAACTATACCGGTCTTTCACCAAAAAGATTTTTTTTACTTAAGCAGATTAAAGCAGCAAAATGAAATGAACAATTTATACACTACCCCAAAACCTGGAGCCAACTGTCATGAGCATCTAGGACTATAAATACAATGTACAATAAGGTGACTTGCTACTACAAAAGTCTGAAGTACAAAAGACAAAAACTATGAACTGAGGAAAGGAAATGAGGTGAGTTGGGGACGCTGAGCAGCTACCTCGATCCTCGAACAAACTCCAAGCACGTCCGAAAATCAACTAGTGAGATGTTTCGGTACCTGGATCTGCACACAGAGGTGCAGGGAGTAACATGAGTATGACAAATCAGTAAGTAATCAAAGTAACTAAAAACTTGAGTGTAGTGATGAGCATTTATAAATCAAATAAATCCATATAATAAGAAACAGTGGAAATAAATAAATCAAGTCAGGAATCTACATTCCGAATATTTCATAAAACTCTAGTTTCCATTTAAAATCTCGTATAAAAACATTTGTCCAACATTATCATAAGAGGATCAGTGTAAAGAAGAGTGAAAATAGTAGTTTCATAAAATATAAGCCCCTCGGGCACAATATCACTCACAAATAAAGCCTCTCGGGCAAGCCTCTCAGTCACTCGTGACTCCACTATCAGTATCTCATGCTCATACTAAACACTCGTACTCAATAAGTACCATGAATACACAGAACTGCTGCGGCGGGCAGCCCGATCTAATACACACACATATATATATATATATACACACACACACACACACACACACACATACACACTGCTTCGGCGTGCAACCCGATCCGTATAACATATGCTGCGGCATGCAGCCCGATCTATATAATAGTCGACTACGCCCCTGGGGGTGTACAAACTCCAGAGGGGCTCCTATAACCCGAACGCTATATTGCTGTGGTGCGCAGCCCGATCCAATATGTATACTGCTGCGGGATGCAGCCCGATCCGTATATAACGTATATTGCTGCAGCGTGCAGCCCTACCCATATGTAATATACAATATATATATTGCTGCGACATGCAGCCCTATCCATAACTATCCTCACATGCTCGGCTCTCGGCCTCACTTAGTCATCCTCACAAGCAACTCGGGCAACCCATCTCAACTCACGGGACTCAGCCCCAAATACCTCTCAAAGTCTCAAAACAGTATGATAACAGTGAAAATAACAACAAGTAGAAAACATGACTAGGTTCACAATTGTTCTATCAGAATAGTGTGAGAATAGTGTAAAAGTACCTCTGAGGATCTAAACAGGTTGGCACAAGGCCCCAATCATGGCTCACAACCATAAACAAGTATAAATTTCTAAAATACAGGATGTCATAAGGTTTCAAATTGAATACGCGGCTTAACAGTCGCTACGGAACGGACCAAGTCACAATCCCTATCGGTGCACGCCCACACGCTCGTCACCTAGCATGTGCGTCACTACCAAAACCATATAAAATACTGGGGTTTCATACCCTCAGGTCTAGAGTTACAATCGTTACTTACCTCAAAACAACCCAAAAGCTACTTCGCGATGCTCTTGCCCCTTGAATTGGCTCCCAAATGCTCCGATTCTATCATAAATCAGATCAATAACATCAAAATATTCTAGGGAGATGAGCCCCAATCGAAAACTATCAAAATTAGGCACAACTCCCGAAATTGGCCAAACCCGAGCGCCAGGACGACGTCTCAAAATCTGATAAAAATTGCATCACAAGAATCCTCATCCTTTCCTGAGTGTACAGATATAAAATGCATCAAAATCCGACCACAAACGACCCCTAAACTCCTTAATTACAAGTTTCAATTTCCCAAGCCCTAAACCCCCAATTTATGCCATTTAATCTACTAATTCCAAGTCTAATCCGTCATATAACAACATAGAATCGAGTTTATAGTCCAAGAAACTTACCTCCACTAAAGGCCCTCGAAATCCTCCTCCAAATTGCTCTCAAAATGACTCAACCCGCATGCAAAAGTGAAGAAAAATGCCAAAATTTTGCGGAGGCACATATATATACTTCCTGCCTAGTTAATCCGCACCTGCGGACTCGCACCAGCGCTCTCAAGTGTGCACCTGTGAAAATGACTTAAGTCCAGACTTCCGCACCTGCGGCCCTCTTCTCGCACCTGCGGGCTCGCAAGCGCGACCAGGTGTCCGCACCTGTGCTCCTTGGCTAGGTCCCCCTCTTCCGCACCTGCACAAGGACCTGCGGCCATCGAACTTGCGGCTCCCCATCCGCAGGTTCGGCCACACCAGTAAAGTGGCACCAGCAACAACTTTGCTGCAAATTCCTAAGTCCAAACCTCCGTTAACAATCCGAAATCAATCTCGATCCCCCTCGGGGCCCCAACCAAATATTCCAACACGTCTCCTAACCTTATTCAAACTTAGTTAAGCCTTCGAACACCAAAAACAATGCAAAAACACCAAAATCACATCAAATTCAAGCATATGAACTTTGAAACTTCTAAATTTTGTCAAGGATGCCGAAACCATACAAAACACATCCGATTGACCTGAAAATTTGCACACTTATCCAAAATGACAGTACGAACCTGCTCCAACTTTCAGAATTCCATTCCGACCCCGATAGCCTATTTTCCACTGCCGACCGGAAATCGCCAAAAACTAACTTTCGCTATTTCAAGCCTAATCCTATACCGAACATCAAAACCACATTCTGAATACACGCCTAAGTCCCAAATAACCTAAAGAAGCTATCCAAGCCATTTCATTCTGAGGTTGTTTACCAATAAGTCAACTCCCAATTGACTTTTCCAACTATTAAGCCAATTTAAGAGACTAAGTGTCTCTGTTCTAACCACGACCACTCCGAACCCGAACCAACTGACCCAACACAACATAAATAGGCTAAGAAACATATGATAAAGTAGAAATGGGGGAAACGAGGCTAATCTCACTAAATGACCGACCGAGTTGTTACAGTACATGGGGTCGGTTGTACTTATACTACACTTCTGCACCTTGCGTGCAAATTTTGGAGTTGATGTTGCTGTGTATGGCGGGATCTAGAATTGAAGATTTACATGCATTCCGGTTATAGTTTCCTCTTGTTGTTAGTAGCTTTAGATTTATCAATCTGTTTATGTACGTTTCGAATAGATGATGTATTTATTTTATACTAGCTTAGTAAACTCTAAGTCGTAAAAGCTCATGATTTGTACTACCAGTCCTTGGGAAATTGTATAAAATTCAGTTATTTCATTTTTGTCTCTTATCATTATCATTATATTGTGGTTTATTTTTAATTGGTTTACCTAGCAGGTTGGGTTAGGTGCCATCATGACTAATTGAATATTGGGTCGTGACATGTTGGTATCAAAGATTTAGGTTCATAGGTTCTACGAGTCATGAGAAAATGTCTGGTAGAGTTTTATGGATCGGTATGATGACGTCCATACCTATATTCAAGAGGCTACATGGCATCTAGGATAAACTTTCCATCTTTCTTTCCTCATCATGCGACATTGATTCAGCTTGAAGCGTACCTCTTTGAATTTCTTCCACTCATTTGGATGCGTATATCAACTGTGCATCGACGGCTTGTGATTCCATGGATGAGGTGTGAGATATATTTTCTGTGTTTTGGTGATGGGCCAGTCTGGAGGCTGATTTGGAGCACAACTTAGGCTAGGTAGTTTCAGTTGTCTGAGCATGTGCCTTTGGACTTCTATGTCTGGTGGTGTCCCTATGAGTGGGACTGGTGGCTCAGTGAGTGGTTAGATGGCTATATGATGAGTAGGATGTGACTGCGGGATGTGTTCAGGTGGTTTAAATGTGACGGGAAGAGTTTTCTTGAGATGTGAAAAAGACTATTGGATGCTTAATTTCTGTGGATATGTCATACAATCTTGAGTTATGAAGGTTTTTCAGAATTTCTTTCGTGTTATTTCATTTGTGGAACGAAGTAGTTTTTCATGTCTTGTTGATGAGTTCAGAAGTTTAGACTCAGGAAGATTAAGTGATTGCGTAGTAGTTGTGGCTATGAAAGGGTATAGAGCGATGTCAGTTTGAGACGAAGTAGGTGTGTTATCACCTTTGGGGTAATCTACGGATGTGTGATCCTTATGATGTTGTGTGGAGGCTTTCTTTTAAATTAGTGGGTATAGGTGTTGCGATTTGATTTTGGATTGGTTGAGAAAGTTGACCTGACCGTCAGGAGGATGAATACGAGCTTAGCAGATGATTTGAGGTATTATATGGTTTGTGTTACATGAGCTTATGAAAGATTTAGTTGAATCTCGCTGCGGTATTATGGCAGTAATAGAGTACGGGCATTCTGATTTATCGAGTGTTTTGATCTATGGCTTAGAGACAAGTGGGGGAGTCTACTATCAACGATTTTATTGCATGGTTATGTGTTGTATTGGTTTCGATCTGAGGCATACTTGTGGATCAGTTATGACTTGCAGAGGCTAGTTTTGAGGATGACTTTAGCAAGGAAATTTTTGGATGCATGGTGTATTACACTTTATGGGTATATGGGAATCATAGAATTATTGAGTTTATGACAATTGTGTTATTATGATTTTTTCACATGTGGACTTGTTGAGCGGATTATTTGGGTGTTTGCACGAGGTTTGTGTCGTGCTATTGTTATTGTTGATATTACACATGCGGCGGATAAGGCGGGCTACATATACATACATACATATATATATATATATATATATATATATATATATATATGGTTTACGCATGTGGTGAGAGAAGGTGGGATAATTGTTGATGCGCGTGTGACAAGGCAAGGCATACATTTATTTTATTATTGCACACTCGGTGAGAAAAAATGGGGCTATGTGGGGATAACATGCGATGGTCTGGGGCATTTTATTGATGATGTTTTCGTGGTGGTGTGACTTCTTGAGCGTGTCATGCATTTCTACGTATTCTGTCGTGTTGTTCCCAATGTGCAAATCTGTGTCTCTGTCATTTACTTGATGATTTAGTTGCCAGGGCAAATGCACTTACGTGGAGTTGTTATCTCATATTCTGTTGAATTATTGGTGACATGACAGAAGGAAATAAAACAAAAGTTGTTATCATGCATTACTTTATTTGATTCTCGATAATTTCTCTTGAACATGTTATGAATAACTGACACGTGTTGTGATGTACATTATGGCACGAGGCCTTTGCCGTGTGGTTGTGAAATATATTATGGCATGAGATCTTTTCCATGCAGTTATGATATACATTGTGGCACAAGGTCTTTGTCGTGCGGTTATGGTATATGTTTTGGCATGAGGTCTTTATCGTGCAGCTGTGATATACATTATGGCACGAGGTCTTTGTCGTGCGAGTTTGACCTATATTGGCACGAGGATTTTTTTGTGCGAGGGTGACTGATAAACTGGGCACGAGGTGCCATGTGTGTGATTCTATTAGATGATTTATTGTCGGAACGAGACCTTTATTTGTTCTAACAGTTATCGCTTATCTGATGAGATTTCAGTTTTTATTACTTTCTGTTATTATCCTTTCGCTAGTTCATGATATTTTTCACAAGTTATATGATTAGTGACTGTCTTCACTTGAACCTCGTCATTACTCTACCGAGATTAGTCTTGATACTTATTGGGTCCAATTGTTGTGTACTCATACTAGCTTCTGCATATTTTTGTGCAAATACAGGTACCTCAGAGCGAGCTGGGTGATAGCGAGCTGATTATCAGAGGTTTTGTGAAAACTTCAAGTTATACCTGCATGTCCGCTGGCAGGCCTCGGAGTCACATTCTATTATTCTTTGCTACTTATCATGACCCCAAAATTCCACCTTAGGTAGTCGTGATGGCACCAAATCTCTAAGGCTAGGTAAGCCTACACGTGATAAGATGTAACATAATTAACCAACTTAATTGTATAAACAATAAAATGATAAATGAATAACGTAGCTAAAGATGAAGAATTGTTATACAACCCCAAAACGGGTAACAAAATCATAAGATCTACTGAAATACATTAGAATATCTATATAAAATACTGTTTGAAATGAGGATAAACACTAGTAAAGATAATATCAGGAGGTGGCTCTAAGGCCTACGAGCGTAATGACAGGTGTACCTTGGAGTCTCCGCAGCAAATCTCCAACAACTAGCTAATGACTGGCACGCTCAGAAGTACCCTGATATGCATAATAATGTGCAGAAGTGTAGCGTGAGTACACCACAATGGTACCCAGTAAGTATCAAGACTAACCTTGGTGTAGTAGTGATGAGGTAAGTCGAGACACTCACAAGACATAAAACCTATGCAAGATATTAACATAAAGCTAGAAATGAGTAGAACATTAATGTAAGGCTAACAACAGAAAGATTATGTAACGACCCAGCCAGTCGTTCCGTGAGATTTACCCCGTTTCCCCCATTTCTGCTTTATCATATATTGCTTAGCCTGTTTATGCTGTGTTGGGTCAGTTGGTTTGGGTTCGGAGTGGTCATGGTGAGAATTGAGGGATTTAGTCTCTCAAAGTAGCCTAATAGTTGAAAAAGTCAACTGAGAGTTGACTTATTGGTGAACGACCTCGGAATGCGGATTTATGGCTCGGATAGCTTCGTTAGGTGATTTGGGACTTAGTAGTGTGTTCGGAATGAAGTTTTGATGTCCGGTGTAGAATTAGGCTTGAATTGGAGAAAATTAGTTTTTTGGCAATTTTCGGTTGGCAGTGGAATATAGGATATTGGGGTCGGAATGGGATTCCGGAAGTTGGAACAAGTCCGTAATATCAGTTTGTATATGTGTGCAAAATTTCACGTCAATCAGAGGTGTTTTGGTTTCAGCGTCGTTGGCAAAATTTGGAAGTTTCAAAGTTCATAGGTTTGAATTTGATGTAATTTTTGTGTTTTCATGTTGTTTTTGGTGTTTCTAAGGCTCGAATAAGTTTCAATAATGCTATGGGGTGTGTTGGCATGTTTGGTTGGGGCCCCGAAGGGCTCGGGATTAATTTCGGATGGTTGACGGAGTTTAGAACTTGGGAAATTGCAGCAAATGGTTGCTGGTGTAAGTTTTTGGTGTTGGCCGAACCTACGGATGGGTAGCCGCAGGTGCGACGCCGCAGGTGCAAAGGACCATGCGCAGGTGCGAAAGGAGGCTAGGTAGGAGGAGTCCACAGGTGCGAAGGGTTGGCCGCACCTGCAATGCCGCAGGTGCGGAGAAGAGATCGCCCGTGCGAGAGTTGGTCCGTTGGGATTTCGCAGGTGCGCACCTGGACTGCAGACGTGGGTCCATAGGTGCGATGAAAGGTCCGCAGGTGCGGATTTGCTGTGCAGAACAGTATATAAGAAAGCCTCCGTGAAATTTTAGTCATTCTACCATTGTTGCATGCAGTTGGAGCTTATTTGAGGGCAATTTGAAGAGAGAATTCGAGGTCGTCAGTGGAGGTAAGTTCCCAAATTATTAAAGTCGTTTCTATGCTATTTTGTTCGGATTAGTCTTATAATTTGAAGGATTAAAGTAGAAAAAGTTTTAAAAAATGGGAGGAGGATTTGGAAAATTCTTTTGGCGATTTGGCTAAGCAATTGTGGTCCGATTGTGGTATTTTTGGTATGTGCAGAATCGTGGGAGGACGAGGTTTCTAGGGATGTAAATTTTATCAAATTTTGATACGTGGGCCCGGGGCTCGGGTTTGGTCGAATTTCGATATTTTTGTATAAATTGATAATTTTCGAGTGGGTTGTGTTCCTTAGGTATATATTAATGATGTTAAACTGGTTTTGGTTAGATTCGGAGCAATCGGGAGCCAATTTGAAGGGCAAGAGCATAGAAGACTAGTATTGTGGCCCGGTAGAGGTAAGTAATGGTTATAAATCTTGTCCTGAGGGTATGAAAACCAGGACTTCATATTTCTCACTGATTTTAGAATGGCGCACATCTCGGATGACGAGTATGTGGCGCGTACTGATTTTTGAATTGGACTTGGTCCTCTCCGCAACAACTATTGAGTTGCGTATTTTACTCTAAACCATATGTTAAATTGTGTTCTAAAGATTATTGAAATATTTGGGCTATAAGCCATGTTTGGGGCCTCGTGCCGACTTGTTTAGACCCCTTGGGGGTTTTTACTAATGTTTTTCCTCACTGTTTATTGATGATTTCACTCAGTCACATTGTGCTTACTATTTTCGAAACTCAGCCTGATTTACACTACTTTGAGATTTTAAAATGATGTTTTGGGTCGAGTACCCCGTTTTACTGATTCGCCCTTGGGGATTTTGAGAGGTTTTGACTGAGTGAGGCCGAGGGCTTGATTGTGAGGATATGATATGCCACGAGGTGGCTTGATATTAGCGCTTTGACTGAAGGAGCCCCTCCAGAGTTTGTACATACCCCCAGTGAGCGTAGGTACCTACTGAGTGCTGAGTGCTGAGTGCTGAGTGCTGAGTGCTGTGTGCCGAGTGATGAGTGATTGGGAAGCATGAGTGACCGTGAGGTTGCCTGAGGGGCTGATACTGTGTGGCTGTGAGGTGCGGAGTGATGTTCTGCCCGAAGGGCGATTTATGATTCATGTTTTTCCTGAGGGGATACTTATGATTTATTTCATTTTTCATACTAAATATTCGATTTGAAATTGTTGAAAATATACATTTTTCAAAGGATTTTTCTGAAGTTGGTTTTAAGGCATGATGAAGTTGGTTTATGTGTTTTCTTGCCGCTTAGACTTGATTTATTTTCATTTAATTACATTACTCCCTGCACCCCGGTGTGCAGATTCAGGTGCAGATACCGAGCATTAGCTATCTATTCCGTGCGGAGCCGGAGTGCGGGATATGGAGGTAGTTGTTCAGCGTCCGCAACATCTCTGTTTTCCCTTTTTTGTTGTATCTAGCTATTTATCCGAAGGTTTTGTATTATAATAGTATACCTTTTGGCATATTTCTCTTAGATGCTCATGACATGTTGGCTCCGAGTTTTGGGGTTGGTTGAACTGTTTATTTTGCCTAATGGACTTAGTAAATTCTATATGCGTTATGAAATACTTGTAATTGGTTGGGATTTTTTTAAGAAACTGTAAATATGAGATTATTGGCTAGCCTAGTTCCACGATAGGCGCTATCACGGCCGGTTTAGGATTGGAGTCGTGAAAATTTGGTATCAGAGCCTAGATTACGTAGGACTCAACGGTCATGAGCAGGTTTAGTAGAGTCTTGCGTATCGGTACAGAGATGTCTGTACTTATATTTGAGAGGCTGCAGAACTCCTAGGATATTATTTCTATCTTTCTTGAACTCTTTCGTGCTAATCTATTGATTCTTAAAATCTAAACTTACGTTGTTTCATTCTCTCACAGATGGTGAGGACACGCAATACCAATCAGGGTGACCAGACACTAGCTAGATCAGTGAGAGGTCGATGCCGTGGTAGAGGTAGGGGGTCAGCCCGCGCAGCAGCCGGGACAGTACCACAGGATCCCCCTATTGTTCAGGATCAGGTCCCCGCCGATGGTGCTCCAGCGGGACAGGCTCAAGCACCGGCAGTGCCTATTGTTATTCCGGGTCTTCAGGAGACCTTGTCTCAGATATTGACAGTGTGCACCAGTTTGGCTCAGGCAGTCGCTATGTCTTCTACTGCGACCACAGCTCAGGCCGGGGGAGGCAACCAGACTCCAGCTGCCCGGAAGCCTGAGCAGCCTGTATGGGGTATTCAGGCACCGAGAGCAGTCCCAGCTCAGCCGGTTGCTCCGGTCCAGGATTATATGGTCCCTGCTATGCCTGAGGACGAGAAGTGCAGGTTGGAGAGGTTCAGCAGATTTCACCTCTGACTTTCAGCGGTACAGAGGGCGAGGATGCCCAAAGGTTTCTGAATAAGTGCTAGAGGATACTACGTACTGCGGGTATTTTTGATACCAGTGGAGTCTCATTTGTTACATTTCAGTTTGCGGGTGCTGCTTTTACTTGGTGGGAGTCATTCGAGAGGCATAGGTCGGTTGATTCAGCACCTCTAACCTGGCAGCAATTCTCCACGATCTTTTTGGAGAAGTATGTTCCTCAGTCCCATAGAGAGGAGCACCGCAGGCAGTTTGAGCAGCTGCACCAGGGAGAGTTGTCAGTTACTCAGTACGAGATGAGGTTTTCCAAGTTGGCTAGGCATGCTTCTAAGATTGTCCCTACGAATAGGGATAGGGTGAGGAGGTTTGTAGATGGTCTTACTTATCAGCTCCAGCTATTTATGACTCGGGAAAGAGTATCAGATGCTTCATTCGAGCAGGTTCTTGACATAGCTTGAGATATTGAGTCGGTTCACCCCCAGGAGCGAGAGGAGAGCAAGGCCAAGAGGCCTCGTGGATCGGGAAGTTCTAGTGGTGCTCCCTTCAGGGGGCAGTTTCAGCATGGTAGGGGCCGTTCATTCAGGCCTCCTCAATCAGTCCGCCCAGCGTTTAGTGGTCCATCTTCGGGACATGGTCCCCGTGGTTCTCAGCCAGGCCGTACTCCATTTGGTGACATCCTAGCTGAGAGTGCAGCTCGAGCACCACCAGTTTAGAGTTCTCCTATGCATGAGTCTTCCAGTGGTCGTTCTGGTGCCAGGGGTTTCTATCAGTCCCCGCCTCCAGCTCCAGGGAGTTGTTTTGAGTGTGGAGAGTTCGGACACATGTGGAGGCAGTGTCCCCGTTGTCCCAGTGGTTCTTCTCAGCAGAGGGGCCAACCCTCGGTTTCAGCTCCAGTTACTTCACCACCCGCCCAGGTAGCCAGGGGTGGTAGTCAATCAGCCAGAGGCCGCCTTAGAGGGGGAGGTCGAGCAGGGGGTGGTCAGGCCTGCATGTATGCATTTCCAGCCAGGCCAGATGCTATGGCCTCAAATGCCGTGATTGCAGGTATTGTCTCAGTCTGTTTGCGAGATGCTTTGGATTTATTTAACCTCGATTCTACATATTCCTATGTTTCTTCATATTTTGCCCATTTTCTGGATATGCCCCGTGAGTTTCTAGTGACCTCCGTTCATGTGTCGACTCCGGTGGGCGATACTGTTATTGTGGACCATGTGTATCGGTCCTTCATGATATCTATTGGGGGTTTGGAGACCCGAGTGGACCTACTGTTACTCAGCATGGTCGATTTTGATGTGATATTAGGCATGGATTGGTTATCTCCGTGTCATGATGTTCTTGATTGTCACGCTGAGACCGTTACCTTAGCTATGCCAGGATGTCCGAGGGTTGAGTGAAGAGGTTCTTTTGAGTATATGCCTAGCAGGGTGATTTCCTACCCGACGGCTCAACGCTTGGTTGAGAAAGTGTGTTTATCTTATCTAGATTTTGTGAGGGATGTCAGTGGTGAGACTTCCGCTATTGATTCAGTTCCTGTGGTCCATAACTTTCCGGACGTGTTTCCTGCAGACCTGTCAGGCATGCCGCCTGACAGGGACATTGATTTTGGTATTGACATGGTGTCAGGCACCCAACCTATTTCTATTCCACCTTATCGTATGGCACCAGCGGAGCTAAAAGAATTAAAGGAGAAACTTCAGGAACTCCTAGATAAGGGGTTCATTCGGCCTAGTGTGTGACCTTGGGGTGCACCAGTGTTGTTCGTGAAGAAGAAGGATGGGTCCGTGCATATGTGTATTGATTATCGGCAGCTGAACAGAGTTATAGTGAAGAAGCGGTATCCCTTGCCTCATATAAATGACTTTTTTGATCAGTTGCAGGGTGCCAGGGTATTTTCCAAGATTGAATTGCGTTCCGGTTATCATCAGTTGAATATTCGGGGGCCAGACATCTCGAAGAGTGATTTCAGGACGAGATATGGTCATTATGAGTTCCTGGTTATGTCATTTAGGCTGACCAATGCCCCAACAACCTTTATGCACTTGATGCACAGTGTATTTCGGCGTTATCTGGATTCTTTTGTCATCGTGTTTATTGACGATATCTTGGTGTATTCCCGATCTCGGGAGGATCATGAGCAGCATTTGAGAGTTGTGCTTCAGACCTTGAGAAAGAAGAGATTATATGCGAAATTTTCGAAGTGCGAATTCTGACTTGATTCAGTAGCATTCTTGGGGCACGTGATGTCTAGTGAGGGTATTCAGGTTGATTCGAAGAAGGTAGAGGCGGTGCAGAGTTGGCCTAGACCGTCATCAACTTCTGAGATTCGTAGTTTCCTTGGTTTGGCAGGGTACTACCGCCATTTTGTAGAGGGGTTTTCATCTATTGCAACACCTATTACCAGACTGACTCAGAAGGGTGCTCAGTTCAGATGGACTGAGGACTGTGAGGAAAGCTTCCAGAAGCTCAAGTCAACTTTGTCTACAGCGCCAATATTGGTTTTACCTATGGGTTCAAGCTCTTATATAGTTTACTGTGATGCCTCGAGAGTTGGACTTGGAGCGGTTCTGATGCAGGACGGTAGGGTGATTGCCTATGCGTCCAGGCAGTTGAAGGTGCACGAGAGAAATTATCCAGTGCACGATCTTGAGCTAGCAACCATTGTTCACGCCTTGAAGATTTGGCGTCACTATTTGTATAGAGTTCATTGTGAGATTTTCACAGATCACCGTAGTTTGCAGCATATGCTTAAGCAGAAGGATCTGAATTTGCGTCAGAGGAGGTGGTTGGAGCTTCTTAAGGATTATGACCTCACTATCTTATATCATTCGGGGAAGGCCAATGTAGTGGCTGATGCCCTGAGTCGCTGAGCAGAAAATTTGGGGAGTCTAGCCTACCTTCCAGTAGTAGAGCGACCAATAGCTCTTGATGTTCAGGCTTTAGCGGGTCATTTGGTGAGATTGGATCTATCAAATCCCCCGCGGGTATTGGCTTGTGTAACCTCCAGGTCCTCTCTTTACGATCAGATTAGAGCACGCCAGTTTGATGATCCACAATTTCCTGTTCTTCAGGACAGGGTCCATTGTGGTGATGCTAGGGATGTGGTTATTGGTGATGATGGGGTCATGAGGATGTAGGGCCAGATTTGCATGCCCAATGTAGATGGTCTTCAAGATTTTATTCTAGATAAGGCCCATAGTTCGTGGTATTCCATCCATCCGAGTGCCGCAAAGATGTATCAGGATGTGAGGCAGCATTATTGGTGGAGGAGGATGAAGAAAGATATTGTTGAGTTTGTGGCTCGGTGTCTCAACTGTCAGCAGGTCAAGTATGAGCACCAGAGACCAGGTGGATTGCTTCAGAGATTTGATATTCCGGAGTGGAAGTGGGAGCAAATCACCATGGACTTCGTAGTTGGACTCCCATAGACTTCGAGGCGGTTTGATGCTATATGGGTTCTAGTGGATCGACTAACCAAGTCCGCGCACTTCATTCCTGTTGGTACTACTTATTCTTCGGACCGATTAGCTGAGATTTATATCAGGGAGATTGTTCGATTGCATGGGGTTCCAGTTTCTATCATTTCCGATAGAGGTACTCAGTTCACATCTCAGTTTTGGAGAGCCGTACAGAGAGAGTTGGGTACTCAGGTCGAGCTGAGCACAACGTTTCATCTTCAGACCGACGGGTAGTCGGAGTGTACCATTCAGATTTTTGAGGATATGCTACGTGCTTGTGTGATTGACTTTGGTGGTTCATGAGACCAGTTCGAGGGTGATATGTCATATGAGGTGGAGCCAGTGGCTATTTTGGGTCGACATGTCAGAAAGCTGAGGTCTAAGGATATAGCTTCAGTGAAGGTTCAGTGGAGAGGGCAGCCGATGGAGGATTCCACCTGGGAGATCGAGCGGGAGATGCAGGACATATATCCTCACTTATTTGAGACTCCAGGTATGTTTCTAGACCCGTTCGAGGACGAACATTTGTTTAAGAGGGGGAGGATATAACGACCCGACCGGTCGTTCCATGAGATTTACCCCGTTTCCCCCATTTCTGCTTATCATATATTTCTTAGCTTGTTTATGCTGTGTTGGATCAGTTGGTTTGGGTTCGTACTGGTCATGGTGAGAATTGAGGCATTTAGCCTCTCAAAGTAGCCTAATAGTTGAAAAAGTCAACTGAGAGTTGACTTGTTGGTGAACGACCTCGAAATGTGGATTTTATGGCTTGGATAACTTCGTTAGGTGATTTGGGACTTAGGAGTGTGTTCGGAATGAAGTTTTGATGTCCGGTGTAGAATTAGGCTTGAATTAAAGAAAGTTAGTTTTTTTGGCGATCTTCGGTCGGCGGTGGAAAATAGGCTATCGGGGTCGGAATGGGATTCCGGAAGTTAGAACAGTTCCGTAATGTCATTTTGGATATGTGTGCAAAATTTCAGGTCAATCGGAGGTGTTTTGATTTGTTTCGGTGTCGTTGGCAAAATTTGGAAGTTTCAAAGTTCATAGGTTTGAATTTGATGTAATTTTGGTGTTTACATGTTGTTTTAGGTGTCCGCAGGTGCAAAGGGTTGGCCCACCGTCCAAGCCGCAGGTGCGGAGAAGAGATCGCCGGTGCGAGAATTGGTCAGTTAGTAGGATTTTGCAGGTGCGCACCTGGAACCGCAGGTGCGATGAAAGGTCCGCAGGTGCGGATTTGCTGTGTAGAACAGTATAAAAGAAAGCCTCCGTGAAATTTTAGTCATTCTACCATTGTTGCATGAGGTTAGAGCTTATTTGAGGGCAATTTGAAGAGAGAATTCTAGGGTCTTCAGTGGAGGTATGTTCCCGGATTATTAAAGTCGTTTCTATGCTATTTTGTTCGGATTAGGCTTGTAATTTGAAGGATTAAAGTAGAAAAAGTTTGGAAAAATAGGAGGATTTGGAAAATTCTTTTGGCGATTTGGCTAGGCAATTGTGGTCTGATTGTGGTGTTTTTGGTATGTGTAGAATTGTGGGAGGACGAGGTTTCTAGGATTGAAAATTTTATCAAATTTCGAGACGTGGGCCCAGGGCTCGGGTTTCGCCGAAACTCGAGATTTTGTGTAAATTGATAGTTTTCGATTGGGTTGTGTTCATTAGGTATATATTAATGATGTTAAACTAGTTTTGGTTAGATTCGGAGAAATCGGGAGCCAATTTGAGGGGCAAGAGCATAGCAGACTAGTATTGTGGCCCGATAGAGGTAAGTAATGGTTATAAATCTTGTCCTGAGGTCATGAAACCATGCACTTCATATTTCTCACTGATTTTAGAATGGCACACATGTCGGATGACGAGTATGTGGCGCGCACTAATTTTTGAATTGGATTTGGTCCTCTCCGCGGCAACTATTGAGTTGCGTATTTTACTCTAAACCATATGTTAAATTGTGTTCTAAAGATTATTGAAATATTTGGGCTATAAGCCATGTTTGGGGCCTCGTGCCGACTTGTTTAGACCCCTTTGGGGCTTTTTACTGTTGTTTTTCCTTACTGTTTATTGATGATTTCACTCAGTCACATTGTGCTTACTGTTTTTGAAACTCATCATGATTTACACTACTTTGAGATTTAAAAATGATGGTTTGGGTCGAGTACCCCGTTTTACTGATTCGCTCGAGAGGATTTTGAGAGGTTCTGACTGAGTGAGGCCGAGGGCCTGATTGTGAGGATATGATATGCCACTAGGTGTCTTGATATTAGGGCTTGGGCTGAAGGAGCCCCTCCGGAGACTGTACACACCCCCAGTGAGCGCATGTACCTACTGAGTGCTGAGTGCCGAGTGATGAGTGATTGGGAGGCATGTGACCGTGAGGTTTCCCTAGGGGCTGATACTGAGTGGCTGTGAGGTGCTGAGTGATGTTCTGCCCGAGGGGCGATTTATGATTCATGTTTTGCCCGAGGGGCTACTTATGATTTCTTTCATTTTTCATACTAAATCTTTCGATCTGAAATTGTTTAAAATATTCTTTTTTCAAAGGATTTTTCTGAAGTTAGTTTTAAGGAATGATGATTTCATATATCTATGTATATACTGTTGGAAAGAAAGGATGTGCATATTTTGAATTGATGATATTGATTTTATGTGTTTTCTTGCCGCTTAGACTTGATTTATTTTCATTTACTTACATTACTCCCTGCACCCCGGTGTGCAGATTCAGGTGCAGATACCGAGCATTAGCTATCTATTCCATGCGGAGCCGGAGTGCGGGATATGGAGGTAGTTGTTCAGCGTCCGCAGCATCTCTGTTTTCCCCTTTTTGTTGTATCTAGCTATTTATTCGGAGGTTTTGTATTATAATAGTATACCTTTTGGCATATTTCTCTTAGATGCTCATGACATGTTGGCTCCGGATTTTGGGGTTGGTTGAACTGTTTATTTTTCCTAATGGATTTAGTAAATTCTATATGCGTTATGAAATGCTTGTAATTGGTTGGGATTTTTTTAAGAAACTGTAAATATGTGATTATTGGCTAGTCTAGTTCCACGATAGGCGCCATCACGGCCAGTTTAAGATTGGAGTCGTGAAAATTTGGTATCAGAGCCTAGGTTACGTAGAACTCAACGGTCATGAGCAGGTTTAGTGGTGTCTTGCGGATCGGTATGGAGATGTCTGTACTTATCTTTGAGAGGCTGCAGAACTCCTAGGAAACATTTCTATCTTTCTTGAACTCTTTCGTGCTAATATATTGATTCTTGAATCTAAACTTACGTTGTTTCATTCTCTCACAGATGGTGAGGACACACAATACCGATCAGGGTGACCAGACACCAGCTAGACCAGTGAGAGGTCAAGGACGTGGTATAGGTAGGGGCCAGCCCGACCAGCAGCCGGGACAGTACCACAGGATCCCCCTATCTTTCAGGATCAGGTCCTCGCCGATGGTGCTCCAGCAGGACAGGCTCAGGCACCAGCAGTGCATGTTGTGATTCCGGGTCTTTAGGAGACCCTGTCTCGGATATTGACAGTGTGCACCAGTTTGGCTCAGGCAGTCGCTATGTCTTCTACTGCCACCACAGCTCAGGCCGGGGGAGGCAATCAGACTCCAACTGCCCGGACACCTGAGCAGGCTGTACGGGGTATTCAGGCATCGAGAGCAGTCCCAGCTCAGCCGGTTGCTCCGGTCCAGGATTATGTGGTCCCTGCTATGTTTGAGGACGAGAAGCGCAGGTTGGAGAGGTTCAATAGACTGCAGCCTCCGGCTTTCAGCGGTACAGAAGGTGAGGATGCCCAAGGGTTTCTAGATAAGTGCCAGAGGATACTACGTACTGCGGGTATTTTGGAGACCAATGGGGTCTCATTTGTTACATTTCAGTTTGCGGGTGCTGATTTTACTTGGCTCAGCACCTCTCACCTGGTAGCAGTTCTCCACAATCTTTTTCGAGAAGTATGTTCCTCAGTCCCACAGAGAGGAGCAACCCAGGCAGTTTGAACAGCTACGCCAGGGAGAGTTGTCAGTTACTTAGTACGATATGAGGTTTTTCGAGTTTGCTAGGCACGCTTCTGAGATTTTCCCTACTGATAGGGAGAGGGTGAGGAGGTTCTTAGATGGTCTTACTTATCAACTTCGGCTATTTATGACTCTGGAAAGAGTATCATATGCTTCATTCGAGCAGGTTTTTGACATAGCTTGAGATATTGAGTCGGTTCGCCACCAGGAGCGGGAGGAGAGGGAGGCCAAGAGGCCTCGTGGATCGGGCAGTTCTAGTGGTGCTCCCTTCAGGGGGCAGTTTTAGCTTGGTAGGGGTCGTTCATTCAGGCCTCCTCAGTCAGTCCGCCCAGCGTATAGTGGTGCATCATCGGGTCATGGTCCCCGTGGTTCTCAGCCAGGCCGTACTTCATTTGGTGCCCTCCCAGCTCAGAGTGCAGCTCGAGCACCACCAGTTCAGAGTTCTCCTATGCATGAGTCTTCCAGTGGCCGTTCTGGTGCCAAGGGTTTCTATCAGTCCCCGCCTCCAACTCCAGGGGGTTATTTTGAGTGTGGAGAGTTCGGGCACATGTGAAGGCAGTGTCCCCACCGTCCTGGTGGTTCTTCTCAGCAGAGGGGCCATTCTTAAACTTCAGCTCCAGTTACTTCACCACCCGCACAGGCAACCAGGGTTGGTAGTCAGTTAGCCAGAGGCCACCCTAGAGGGGGAGGTCGAGCAGGGGGAGGTCAGGCCCGCATGTATGCATTTCCAGCCATGCCAGATGCTATGGCCTCAGATTCCGTGATCGCAGGTATTGTCTTAGTCTGTTGCCGCGATGCTTTGGCTTTATTTGACCTTGGTTCTACATATTCCTATGTTTCTTCATATTTTGCCCATTTTATGGATATGCCCCATGAATCTCTAGTCACCTCTGTTCATGTGTCGACTCCGGTGGGCGATATTGTTGTTGTGGACCATGTGTATTGGTCGTGCATGATATATATTGGGGGTCTGCAGACCCGAGTGGACCTACTGTTACTCAGTATGGTCGATTTTGATGTAATATTGGGCATGGATTGGTTATCTCCGTTTCATGATGTTTTTTATTGTTACTCTAAGACCGTGACCTTAGCTATGCCAGGATGTCCGAGGGTCGAGTGGAGAGGTTCTTCTGGGTATATGCCTTGCAGGGTGATTTCCTACCTGAATGCTCAGTGCATGGTTGAGAAAGGGTGTTTATCTTATCTGGCTTTTGTGAGGGATGTCAGTGGTGAGACTTCCGCTATTGATTCGGTTCCTGTGGTCCGTGACTTTGCGGACGTGTTTCCTGCAAACTTTCCAGGCATGCCGCCTGGCAGGGACATTGATTTTGGTATTGACTTGGTGTCAGGCACCCAACCTATTTCTATTCCACCTTATCGTATGGCACCAGTGGAGCTAAAGGAATTAAAGGATCAGCTTCAGGAACTCCTAGATAAGGGGTTCATTCGGCCTAGTGTGTGACCTTGGGGTGCACCGGTATTGTTCGTGAAGAAGAAGGATGGGTCCATGCGTATGTGTATTGATTATCGGCAGCTGAATAGAGTTACGGTTAAGAAACGGTATCCCTTGCCTCGTATAGATGACTTGTTTGATTAGTTGCAGGGTGCCATGGTATTTTCCAAGATTGACTTGCGTTCCGGTTATCATAAGTTGAATATTCGGGAGCCAGACATCCCGAAGACTGCTTTCAGGACTAGATATGGTCATTATGAGTTCCTGGTTATGTCATTTGGGGTGACCAATGCCTCAGCAGCCTTTATGCACTTGATGCACAGTGTATTTCGGCCTTATCTGGATTCTTTTGTCATAGTGTTTATTGACGATATCTTGGTGTATTCCCGATCTCGGGAGGATCATGAGCAGCATTTGAGAGTTGTGCTTCAGACCTTGAGAGAGAAGAGATTGTATGCGAAATTTTTGAAGTGTGAATTCTGGCTTGATCAAGTATCATTATTGGGGCACGTGGTGTCCAGTGAGGGTATTCAGGTTGATCCGAAGAAGGTAGAGGCGGTGCAGAGTTGCCCTAGACCGTCATCAACTTCTGATATTCGCAGTTTCCTTGGTTTGGCTGGGTAATACCTCCATTTCAAAAAGGGGTTTTCATCTATTGCAGCACCTATGACCAGACTGACTCAGACGGGTGATCAGTTCAGATGGACTCAGGAATGTGAGGAGAGCTTCCAGAAGCTCAAGTCAGCTTTGACTACAACGCCGATATTGATTTTGCCTACGGGTTTAGACTCTTATACAGTTTACTTTGATGCCTCGAGATTTGACCTTGGAGCGGTTCTGATGCAGGACGGTAGGGTGATTGCCTACGCGTCCAGGCAGTTGAAGGTGCACGCGAGGAATTATCCAGTGCACAATCTTGAGCTAGCAGCCATTGTTCACTCCTTGAAGATTTGGCGTCACTATTTGTATGGAGTTCATTGTGAGATTTTCACTGATCACCGTAGTTTGCAGCATATGCTTAAGCAGAAGGATTTGAATTTGTATCAGAGGATGTGGTTGGAGATTCTTAAGGATTATGAACTCACTATCTTATATCATCCGGGGAAGGCTAATGTAGTGGCCGATGCCTTGAGTCGCAGAGCAGAGAGTTTGGAGAGAGTCTAGCCTACCTTTCAGTAGCATAGCGGCCATTAGCCCTTGATGTTCAGGCTTTAGCGGGTCAGTTGGTGAGATTGGATCTATCAGAGCCCCCGCGGGTATTGGCTTGTGTATCCTCCAGGTCTTCTCTTTACGATCAGATTAGAGCATGCCAGTATGATGATCCACATTTTCTTGTTCTTCAGGACAGGGTCCGTCGCGGTGATGCCAAGGATGTGGTTATTGGTGATGATGGGGTCATGAGGATGCATGGCTAGATTTGCATGCCCAATGTAGATAGGCTTCGAGATTTGATTCTAGTTGAGGCCCATAGTTCGCAGTATTCCATCCATCTGGGTGCCGCAAAGATGTATCAGGATTTGAGGCAATATTATTGGTGGAGGCGGATGAAGAAAGATATTGTTGAGTTTGTGGCTCGATGTCTCAATTGTTAGCACGTCAAGTATGAGCACTAGAGACCAGGTGGATTGCTTCAGAGATTTGATATTCCGGAGTGGAAGTGGGATCGAATCACCATGGACATCGTAGTTGGACTCCCATGGACTTCGAGGAGGTTTGATGCTATATGGGTTATTGTGGATCGGCTGACCAAGTCCGCGCACTTCATTCCTGTTAGTACTACTTATTCTTCGAAGCGGTTAGCTGAGATTTATATCAGGGAGATTGTCCGATTGCATGGGGTTCCAGTTTCTATCATTTTCGATAGAGGTACTCAGTTCACATCTCAGTTTTGGAGAGCCGTACAGAGAGAGTTGGGTACTCAGGTGGAGTTGAGCACAACGTTTCATCCTCAGGCCGACGGGCAGTAGGAGCGTACCATTCAGATTTTGGAGGATATGTTGCGTGCTTGTGTGATTGTCTTTGGTGGTTCATGGGACCAGTTTCTGCCACTAGCGGAGTTTTCATATAATAATAGCTATCAGTCGAGTATCCAGATGGCTCCGTGTGAGGCTTTGTATGGTAGGAGGTGCAAATCTCCGGTTGGTTGGTTTGAGCCGGGCGAGGTAGGCTATTGGGCACAGACTTGGTTCAGATGCATTAGGTAAGGCGAAGTTAATTCAGGAGCGGCTTCGCACGGGGCAGTCTAGGCAGAAGAGTTATGCAGACCGGAAGGTCCGAGATATGTCTTTCATGGTTGGGGATAAGGTGTTTCTGAAGGTGTCGCCCATGAAGGGTTTTATTAGATTCGGGAAGAGGGGAAAGCTGAGTCCCAGGTTCATTGGGTCATTTGAGGTGCTTCAGAGGGTTGGGGAGGTGGCTTATAGGCTTGCTATGCCTCCCAGTTTATCGAGTATTCATCTGGTGTTCCATGTTTCGATGCTCCAGAAGTATGTTGGCGACCCGTCTCATGTTTTGGACTTCAACACGGTTCAACTCGAGGGTGATATGTCATATGAGGTAGATCCAGTGGCTATTTTGGGTCGACAGGTTAGAACGCTGAGGTCTAAGGATATAGCTTCGGTGAAGATTCAGTGGAGAGGGCAGTCGATGGAGGATGCCACCTGGGAGACCGAGCGGGAGATGCGGGACAAATATCCTCACTTATTTGAGATTCCAGGTATGTTTCTAGACCCGTTCGAGGATAAACATTTATTTAAGAGTGGGAGGATGGAACGACCCAGCCGGTCGTTCCGTGAGATTTACCCCGTTTCCCCCATTTCTGCTTTATCATATATTGCTTATCTTGTCAGTTAGTGGGATTTCGCAGGTGCGCACCTGGGATCGCAGGTGCAATGAAAGGTCTGCAGGTGTGGATTTGCTGTGCAGACCAGTATAAAAGAAAGCCTCCGTGAAATTTTAGTCATTCTACCATTGTTGCATGCGGTTAGAGCTTATTTGAGGGCAATTTGAAGAGAGAATTCGAGGGTCTTCAGTGGAGGTAAGTTCCCGGATTATTAAAGTCGTCTCTATGCTATTTTGTTCAGATTAGGCTTGTAATTTGAAGGATTAAAGTAGAAAAAGTTTGGAAAAATGGGAGGAGGATTTGGAAAATTCTCTTGGCGATTTGGGTAGGCAATTATTGTCCGATTGTGTTGTTTTTGGTATGTGTAGAATCGTGGGAGGACGAGGTTTCTAGGGATGTAAATTTTATCGAATTTCGAGACGTGGGCCCAGGGCTCGAGTTTGGCCGAATTTCGAGATTTTTGTGTAAATTGATAATTTTTGATTGGGTTGTGTTCCTTTGGTATATATTAATGATGTTAAACTAGTTTTGGTTAGATTCGGAGAAATCGGGGGCCAATTTGAGGGGCAAGAGCATAGCAGACTAGTATTGTGGCCCGGTAGAGGTAAGTAATGGTTATAAATCTTGTCCTGAGGGTATGAAACCCTGCACTTCATATTTTTCACTGATTTTAGAATGGCGCACTTGTCGGATGACGAGTATTTGGCGTGCACTGATTTTTGGATTGGATTTGGTCCTCTCCGCGGCAACTATTGAGTTGCGTATTTTACTCTAAACCATATTTTAAATTGTGTTCTAAAGATTATTGAAATATTTGGGCTATAAGCCATGTTTGGGGCCTCGTGCCGACTTGATTAGACCCCTTGGGGGCTTTTTACTGCTGTTTTTCCTTACTATTTATTGATGATTTCACTCAGTCACATTGTGCTTACTGTTTTTGAAACTCAGCCTGATTTACTGATTCGCCCGAGGGGCTTTTGAGAGGTTCTGACTGAGTGAGACAGAGGGCCTGATTGTGAGGATGTAATACGGCACGAGGTGGCTTGATATTAGTGCTTGGGCTGAAGGAGCCCCTTCGGAGTCTGTACACACCCCCAGTGAGCGCAAGTACCTACTGAGTGATGAGTGCCGAGTGATGAGTGATTGGGAGGCATGAGTGACCGTGAGGTTGCCCGAGGGGCTGATACTGAGTGGCTGCGAGGTGCTGAGTAATGTTCTGCCCGAGGGGTGATTTATGATTCATGTTTTTCCCGAGGGGCTACTTATGATTTATTTCATTTTTCATACTAAATCTTTCGTTATGAAATTGTTGAAAATATACATTTTTCAAAGGATTTTTCTGAAGTTAGTTTTAAGGCATGATGATTTCATATATCTATGTATATACTGTTGGAAAGAAAGGTTGTGCATATTGTGAATTGATGCTATTGAGTTTTATGTGTTTTCTTGCCGCTTAGACTTGATTTATTTTCATTACTACTGAGTTGGTGTACTCACATTACTCCATGCACCCTTGTGTGCAGATTCAGGTACAGATACCAAGCATTAGCTATCTATTCCGTGCGGAGCCGGAGCGCGGGATATAGAGGTAGCTGTTCAGCGTCCGCAACATCTCTGTTTTCCCTTCTTTGTTGTATCTAGATATTTATTTTGAGGTTTTTTTTTATTATAATAGTATACCTTTTGGCATATTCTCTTACATGCTCATGACACGTTTGCTCCGGGTTTTGGGGTTGGTTGACCTGTTTATTTTGCCTAATGGATTTAGTAAATTCTATATGCGTTATGAAATGCTTGAAATTGGTTGGGATTTTTGAAAGAAAATATAAATATATGATTATTGGCTAGCCTAGTTCCACGATAGGCGTCATCACGGTCGGTTTAGGATTGGGGTCGTGACAGATTATTAATATAAAACCAACAATGGAATAACAGAAACACAAATGGCAACTAGAAGTAAACGAGTAATAAAGCAGCAACGTACAGATAAAGTATGAATGAAATCAATTTAGGAAACAAGTGACAATTCAAGTGCTCTAATCATTCCCAAGCATTATTGTGAACAAGAATTACCTCGAGGAACCACACCTCGTAATCACATATAATCCACAATCCCGAATCTAACACACATGACATCTCGTGCTTACATTATCAATCACCTTCGCACGGCAAAGTCCACGTGCTACCACATACATTGTATCAATGTCAAATGCCAAATAAAATATTCGAGAGATTTATTTAAATACAATAAGGTATAATCAAAATCTTGAATAAATTAAAGCGTCAAATGAGATAATCGGTTTATTGTAGGAAAGTAAGATGAAGTATAATTTATACAAAAATAGAGTATCAAATGAGTTTAATTTAGAAAATCAATAAGGTAAAGCAAATTAATGTTTCTAATTAAAATAAAGCATCTAATAAGTTAATGAGATTAATTTGAGAATTAATTAAAGTAAAGTATGATAATCATTAAAGAAAATAGTAAAGCACCGAGTGAGATACAAGTTTTATCTTAAAAGTTACATAAATAAAACATCTTAATAATCTTTTTTATTTAAAACCATTATATCACCAACAACTCAACATAGTATGAGATAATGACCCCATGCAATTAATTTCATCTTGAAAATCAATTCACCAAGTAACACGGAAACACATGTTGGTACAATAAAGCAACACATCAAATCACATAGAATGCATGACTCATGTCACGTCCCATTTTCTCACGAAAGCAAGTTTCGACGTGTGAAAACTCTTTTAAATGGGTATTAAAAGAGAAAAGTCGCCACCAAACGAATTTGATGTGCGTTAGGGCACTTGTTTGCCAATAACTCTTTTGAAATAACCTACATCACCAAAAATCGGGTAAGGGCATCAATTACCTCAAAGAGAAGGGGTTAGGCACTCTTCGAGGTCCACAACTGTGGTTCCCGATAGAATTTTACACTATGTAAATTATCAAATTATAACTGTAATAACCCAACCTCGTTTAGACCGTTTGCACTTTGCTCGGTGGTTTGAGGGCATGAGTAGCTCCGCATGATGTATTATGACTTGTGTGTAGCGTTGGTTTTGGTTTTTGATCACGCCCAACTATGACTTATAAAAAGGACTAAGCGGTCGTTGCAAATATAATCTGATTTACAAGTCTGGAATCGAATCCCACAGAGAACTAAGGCTTAGCTACAGTTGTTCAATATTGCTAAGAAACACAAGTCCAAAAAATTTTCTAATTATAGAGATTATAATATTTATTTATTAATAATTAACTAACAACTATTATAAAATAGTAAAATTATCAACTAACAAGGATGGAATTTCAGACAAGCCTAAGGAGGTCTAGAGTTATGACTTCCCCAATTGTCGGAATCCTTCCCGCTATGCCTTCTATAATTTCACCTAAGTATTCTCTACCGATCGTGAGTAATTTGGGTGTCATAATTCTCTTCCAAGAAACTACCACAATTTACTAGACATATTCTTCCGAACTACGCTAGCTGGCACTAGTTTACCGCTCACTAAGATCACACCAAGGTTTCGTTATTCCTAATCCTAGCTTTAAACCCTTCGTATTGATTCCTCACATATGTCAGGAGTGATGTTGTTCAACAACTACCTAAATATGTACCCTTTTCCAAGCAATACATACTAAATAGTCACAACAAATTGATGGCCATTTAATTAAAAATAATAAACACGTAGTTGAACAAGTAGAGATATCCAACGACTCAATTATATAAAAACATAACAAGAATTTAGCCTACAAATGGTTCTATCAAAAGTCTAGATAAAAAATTAGCTATTCATAATAGTATGCAAAAATATAATACTAGATTCATAACCAATAATGGGAATAAAAATAAGGAAGTGAAAAATTCTTTCGCCCTGGTCCTAGTGTGTTCTTGCCTCCTTAAGTCCAAAGTGTGTAAAAAGTCCTCAAAATACCGTTTTCCATGTATATATACAAAGTACGGTCGGTCCCAAACAATTATACCTTCTCCTACGTGAAAAAGGGCACTTTTCCCGAACAAGGTGTGCGCGGCCGCGCACTTTGCCACGCACTTTTCACACTTTCTGCCCCATATGCGCGGTCAGTGCGCAATCGCGCACTTGACGTGCACTTTCCACACTGTTCTGTTGGGAATGTTAAAAAATGTAAAACACAAAAGTTGTATACCTTTGAATTATCTTTCCCAAAATATATTATGAAGCCCAAACAGAGTTCTGAGGGAATAGTTATGTGTATTTTACTAGATAATGTGCAATATACTTGCTAGACTCTTCATTTCGTTGCCCTATCATCCTTTTGATCCCCAAACACGATCCCAACTTAATCCTTGGATTCTTACTATGACTTAAAATCTACAAAATAACTTGAATTCATTCCATAACATCTACATAGATCGGAATCACTCCTACAAGGCATAAAACACACAATTAGTGCAAAACATAGTGATTAAAGCTCAAACTGAATTAAAGTGCAGTAAATTAGAGTGTAATAAGAGACTAAAATACGTAATTATAGCTTATCATTTGTTTTTCAAGTGTTTCATAATGAGTTTGGAAGAATGAATTTCACGTTTGAAGCTTTAAGTTGGAAGAGTTGACTAAGTTTGTCATTTTAGCATTTGACCTCAATTCGGAGTTTTGATGGTTCCGTTAGGTTCAGATGGTGATTTTGGACTCGGCCGTATACCTAAAGTTGCATTTGGATATTTTTAGATGGTTTCAACACTAATTGGCAAAAGTTAGAAATTTGATGATTTGGAATATTCATAAGTTTGACCGGGAGTTGACCTTGATGATATTGGGTTCGGATTATGGTTTTGGGAATTGGAATAGCTTTTTTATGGTATATGGGGCTTTTGTGCAAAATTTGAGCTCATTCCGGGTTGATTTGATATGTTTCGACACTAGTTATGGGACTTGTTTGTATATTTGGACGGGGTCCCGAGGGGCTCGGGTGAGTTTCAGACGAGGTTTAGATCATTTTGGCTAGGATGGTTTGGCAGGGATTTTGGTGTGACCGCACCTGTGGATCTATGGGGGCACGTGCAGAGCCACAAAAGTGGTAGAGGAATTGTATAAGCGGATGGTGCAACTGGGAGCAGGAGTACGCAAATGCAGAAGTTTCTTCGCATCTGCGAAAGCGCAGATGCTATCGCTTTGGAGCAGAAGTGGAAGGGGCACATATGCGGAGCTTGTAATCTCATATGTGATGTTGCAAAAGCGGGCAATAATTTCGTAGGTGCTAGTGGTCGTCTGGGAAGATTCTATATATTTTGAGGGTTTGTTGATTTATTCACAGCTTGAGTTGGGGAGTTCAGAATGAGAAAGTTTTTGAGGCGATTTTCACCATATGGATTAGGGCAAGTGTTCTGTACGCGGTTTTGATAATATTTCATGAATCCAACTTTATTTTTGCATTTGATTGATGATTTCAAAGTGAAATTTGGAGATTTGTCTAAAATTTCATAAAGTGAATTTTTGAGTTTTGAACATTGATTCATAGTCGGATTTGAGTGAAACTAGTATGGTTGGACTCATAATTGAATGAGTTGTCGAATTTTGTGAGTTTCATCAAATTCTTAGGTGCGGGCCCGTGTTTGACCTTTTTGGTTGACTTTGGGCTTTTGATTAAAGATTCTACCTTTATCGATTTGGGTTTATTTACTTTGGCATTATTTGATGTTCTTGAGTTTCTTTTGGCTAGTTTTGAGCTGTTTGGAGGTCGGTACGTGCAAAATGGAATTGTTGGAGTATTGTTTAGCTTGCTTAGTATTGGGTTTTGCTTGTTCGAGGCAAGTAACACTTCTAAACTTTGTGCTGAGGGTATGAAATCCTGAATATGCGTGTTATGTGTTTGGTGTTGAGGTTACACACATGATAGGTGATGAGCGTGTGGGTGTGCATCGTGTGAATTATGACTTGGTTGACTCTGTGGTACTGTGTAGTTAGTTAGTCTTATTTGTATCCATGAAATTTCTACGTGCTAGCGTAGTTGAGCTGTGTTCCATGTTAGAAACCATGTTTAGGCTATATGCTTATCCTGTTGGGACCCACAAAGGTCATTTCTGGTGTTGAGTTATTTGCTTAAATTGCAACTACATACTATAATGACCCGACTAATCATTTGGAGCATTTGCACTTCACTCGGTAGTTTGGGGGCACGAATAGCTCCGTATGATGTATTATGACTTGTGTGAATTGTCGATTTTGGTTTTCAGGTTATTCAGAACCGATTTGGAAGAATGAATTTAATGATTGAAACTTTAAGTTGGAAGAGTTTACCAAGTTTGAATTTTGAAAATTTGACCCTGGAACAGGATTTTGATGGTTCTGTTAAATCCGGATGGTGTTTATGGACTCGGGCATATGCCCAGACTTTTAATTGGATATTCCTAGAAGCATTCAACACTAATTAGCAAGAGTTGGATATTTGAAGGTTTGGAAAGTTCATAAGTTTGACCGAATGTTCATTTTGAGGATATCAGATACAGATTGAGGTTCCAAAGGAATTGAAATAGCTTCGTTATGTCATTTGGGACTTGTGTGAAAAATTTGAGTTTATTCCGGGTTGATTTGATATGTTTCGGCACGAGTTTTGGAAGTTCAAAGTTCAAAGTTCATTTGAGTTTGAATTGGGGCGCGTATCGTCATTTCGATGTTGTTATATGTCATTTGAGGCCTCGAATAGGTTCGTGTTATGTTACGTGTAAGGTCCCGTGAAATTTTCCCTAAAAATCGGGGTTTCGTGGTGCCGAGGTATTTCTGCGGCCCATTATGCGGCCGCATAATCACTATGTGGGCTGCAGAGTGAAGCAGCTATTTAGGACATTTTTGATGTCATTTTTGCGCCCCTTTATGCAATCACATAACCATTTTGCGGGTTGCACTTTGATCGCATAGTAAGCCTTGGAAATTTGCGGAGGGAGGTTTTGCGGTGCATAATGTGACTGCAGAACAGGTCTGCAGGCCGCATAACGGCCACAAAGTGATGTAGGCCAGCCCAGTACCACAGGCCCTTTTTCGCGGCCATTTCGTGGACCGCAGAAGCATTATGTGGTTGCATATGCGACCGCAGATCCTGTCCTGGGGCTTCATTTTTGGGTTTTTATAACCCGATCCTACTCTGTTAAAATAGATGCCATGTTCCATTCTGAGCAAACATTATGATATTATAAGAGTGAGAGAGAGCGCTTAGAGTGGGAAAGTGACTTTCAAGCAATTATCCATAAATTCTTGCACAAATCAATTAAGATTAATAAGGAAAGTCTTCATCCCAGAGGTAAGAATCTATACCATAGCCCATAATTTTGAATATTAATTAAAAACGGATAACTAACAAGACAATTATTGGGTATGGGAGTTTTTCATCTTGCATGCATGAGTTATCAAAGGGTGTAGGAAGTTTGTGAGCATAAAATGGTAAAGAATGAGTTGTGGGATGATGGGATCTTTCATAAAAGGGCCCTAAAATGCACACCTAGTATTTGATAATATGCTCAAATGAACTAGAATCATGATCATCCCCCTAATTTTTGTTCAACTTGTTATATTTCTAAAATAGATTGAAGTTGCTAGGAATTCCGGAACATTTTAGAGTTTAAGGAAGCTCAATTGAGGTATGTTGGCTAAACCCCCTTTCTTAGAGTTTAATTCCACGGTATTCATGTAAGTTATGTAAGACCCGAGTTGATCATTATAAATTAGTTATCCCGAGTAATCTTGTGTTGAAAGATATATGTTCAATATGTGTTTCACATGCTTCTATTCATGCTATGTTATCTTTTGAGGATATATTCAAATTGTGGGCTCCGTGTTATAAATGTTACGACTTCAAGCCATGCCTGAATGAAGTTTATTATGCCAAATTATGTGAAAAATCTCTGTATGTCTAAGACTCTAAATTGATCTCATGTGTACCTAAAAATATTGAATGGAAAAGTCTTGTTGTCGATAATGATGATGATGTGTGAAAATGAAGAAGGGGAGCATGAAATATGAAATTCAGCCAAGTGCCAAGAATGATATTATAATTATGGCCATAGTGTCAATGAATTGAATAGATGTGAAGAAAGTATGAGTCCCGATGATTGATAGAAAAGGTAATGTCTCGGGTGAGAAGACCTAGCCGATCGGGCCATGATCGGACGCCATGCCGCAAACATGATGGTGATTGTGTTGGAAATTGCGATTGTGGTTGATGTCTCAAATGAGGCGGCCTAGCCGGTCGGTTCGCAATCGGACTCCGTGTAAAATTATGGTGGTATTGTGAATAACGGTATATCGATATTAAAGAGCTCCCCTCCTAAAAACATGGAAATTTACATGAAAACTTATGCAGTTCTTAACTTGATGTTTTGGTATTGTTTGAGGCTTCTATTGAATTCATAATTGTTTCCCTCTTATATTATTATTCATTGTTGTCACGCCCTGAAATCTCACTATCGGGCCGTGATGGCGTCTAACGTTGAACCCGCTAGACAAGCCAACGTGTATAGATAAACCAACATATTAACATCATTAACAGAATAAACTAAAACGGTTCACAATTTAACAACAGAAATAAATATGGTTTCAAGCTAAATAAGGACAACATAATACAACGACGCACAAATTTCCCAAAACCTGGAGTCACAAACTCACGAACTGTCTATAAGAGTGCTAAATACAAGTCTGAAGGGAAATACATGACTGTCTCTGAAACTAGAGGAAAAATAAGACAGAAACGAAGACATAGGGATGGGAGGGACGCCAAGGCCCATGAACGCCAGCGGGTATACCTTGAAGCCTCTAGGATAATCTGGAAGACACTTCCACTAATGATGTCCTCCGGGTCCAGCTGTGTAATCTGCACAACATAAAGAAGTGCGGGAGTAGCATCAGTACACCCGACCCCATGTACTGAGTAAGTGCCGAGCCTAACCTCGGCGAAGTAGTGACGAGGATAGGACACGACAACAAAATGTACCTGTGCAGTTCAATAGTGTGGCAGAAACTTAAAAAGAATACAATTACGGGGATAACATGCTGGGGGTAAGAGATAGCAAATACTGAAATGACAGAAGCAAAAACAACAGTCGAACATATCTGAAAATAATAACGGGAATTGCCAACACAGATTAAATAGTGAAAGATACGGCACGACATGTCCCCTCATGCATAATAATATAAATATGGAACGGAATGTCCCCTCGTGCATAAACAATATAAACATGGCACGGAATATCCCCTCGTGCATAAACAATATAAACATGGCACGGAATGTCCCCTCGTGCATAATAATATAAAATATGGCACGGAATGTCCCCTCATGCATAATAATATAAATATGGCACGGAATGTCCCCTCGTGCATAATAATATAAAATATGGCACGGAATGTCCCCTCGTGCATAAACAATATAAACATGGCACGGAATGTTCCCTCGTGCATAATAATATAAAATATGGCACGACATCACCCTTCGTGCTTTAACACTCTTTCTCACCCAAACATCAATCACAAACAAGGGAAAGGAAATAAACAGAATAAAAAATAGAAATCCTGGCAAGGGAACATCAAACTAAACAATTAAATCCCGGCAAGGGAATATCAATTAAACAATTTAATCCCGGCAAGGGAACTATACAACGATGACCCATCAAAGGTATAATTTAGTACCTCTTTCTCTTTCTTTCACTTTCATTCCATAATTTACCCTATTACTTGAGCCAATGCTCCAAAGGATGTAATTATCTCATATATATTCATCATTCGTTTTACAATTTGAGCCAATGCTCCAAAGGATGTAGTTATCTCATATATCTTCATCATTCGTTTTACAATTTGATCCAATGCTCCAAAGGATGTAATTATCTCATATATCTTCATTATTCGTTTTACAATTTGAGCCAATGCTCCAAAAGAGTTTAAGAATTACAAACCCCTTCACATGCTCTTTACAACATATAGAGATCATCAATTAAGCATGGAAATTACAACAAAAATCGGAATATTCGCAATATAAGACTCACGGTCATGCTAGACACCAATGTATAGATACTCATCACCATGCCTATACATCGTATTTGACAATTAGCAAGTAGCAAATAATACTCAACTCCTATTCCCTCAAGCTAAGGTTAGACAAAACACTTCCTCGGGTCCAAAGTATAGCGATCAACCCTCTAACACTACCTTTCCTTTAGAATTCAACTCCGGATGATATTATCTAGACATAATCAACTCAAGCATATCAATAAGGATCCAATGATTCAATTACATAGCCTAATTATCCATTTCCTAGCATTCTTCCAAAGTTATCAAAATTCGACACCGGGCCCGCTCGCTCGGATTCTTATAATTCTCGAAGGGAACACTCACCCAAAGCCTAAGGATCATTAATATACGATTCTTACTTGATTTCATGGCCAATTCACAGAAAATTCTCAAATGATCACAAGTTCTAGGTTACTACCCAATTTCTTGAATTTTTGCACTAGTTTATGTAGTTAATTAAGCTAGGATGCATGCATGAAACTAATTTCCGGGTCGAGTTCACTTACCTTAGAAGACCAGGTTGTTGGCTCTTAAAAATGGAGGAAAATCGTCCAAGGAAGAAGAAGGAATTGAGAAAAATGGGTTTGAAACCCGTATTTAAAACACACTGCCTGAACAGTGATCTAGCACCTGCGGCTCTGGGGACCGCACCTCCGGCTCTGGGGACCACACCTGCGGTCTCGCACTTGTGAGAAGAATCTCGCACCTGCGGAAATAGGCTAGGGAGTCTGGGCTCGCACCTGCGAGAAATGTTCCGCACCTGCGACAATTGGCCGGGCCATTGGTGATCGCACCTGCGATGCTGGGAAACCGCACCTGCGGTCACACCAGAACAGGTGCACCAGAAACTTTGTTTGCTAGTTTTTAGCCCTGTTAGGTGCCCGGAAGGCACCTGGGCCCACCCGAGCCCTAGTCCAAATATACCAACGAGTCCCAAATTATAATACGGACTCGCTCGAGCCTTCGGAACACTCAAAACAACGCTAAAACTCGAAGTCACACCCAGACCTCAAGAACCAAACTTAGGAATTCTAAGTTTTCTAGACTTTGTTAACAACGTGCCGAACTGACCTATACAACTCGGAATGATACCAAATTTCACAGATAACTCACAGAACATCCTAAGAACTTGACTGTGCGATCAAATCGCCTAAACAACATCATATACATCAAATTAAGCCTCAAAATCCATGAATTCTATCAAATTTCATAAAACAACAAATTTTCCATTTTAAGTCCGAAACACGTCAAACAAAATCCGATTTCAACCAAACTTTACAGAAGGTTCTTAAATCATATATAAGACATGTACCAGGCGCCGGAACAAAAATACGGGACCTATACCATGAATTTCTAATCAGATTTCATTTTCAATTTCCTTAAATATTTTCAAAAAACAATTTTACTCAAAATTTCATTTCTCGGGCTTGGGACCTCGGAATTCGATTCCGGGAATACGCCTAAGTCCCATATTTTCGTACGAACCCTCGGGGATCGTCAAATCATGGGTCCGGGTCCGTTTACCTAAACTGTTGACCGAAGTCAAATTTATTCATTTTAATATCAAATCTTAGCATTTGTTTTCCACGGAATTTCATATTTAAGCCGTTCGGCTACGCGTCCGGGCTGTGCATACAAATCGAGGAAACTACAAATGAGGTTTTCAAGGCCTCGGAAGTACAGAATGGGTTAAAAAATAGGTAATGACCCTTTGGGTCGTCACATTCTTCACCTCTAAAATAACCTTTCGTCCTCGAATGGACAGAAGAAGGAAGTACTTGAGCCGGAAAATAAATGTGGGTAACGGCTCCACATATCGGACTCGGACTCCCAGGTCGATGCCTCAGGAGGCTGCCCTCTCCACTAAACATGAATAGAAGGGAAACTCTTGGATCTCAACAGACGAATCTGTCGGTCTAGAATAGCTACCGGCTCCTCCTGATAAGATAAGTCCTTGTCCAACTGGACAATGCTGAAATCTAACACGTGGGCTGGATCGCCGTGATACCTCCGAAGCATGGACACATGAAAAACTGGATGTACGACTGATAAGATAGGTGGCAATGCAAGTCTGTAAGCCACCTCTCCCACTCGATCAAGAATCTCAAACGGACCAATGAACCTAGGGCTATGCTTGCCCTTCTTCCCAAATCTCATCACGCCCTTCATAGGCGACACTCGGAGCAATACTCTCTCACCAACCATGAAAGCCAAATCTCGAACCTTACGATCTGCATAACTCTTTTGCCTGGACGGAGCTGTACAAAGCCTATCCTGAAAGATCCTGACATTGTCCAAGGCCTCCTGAACCAAATATGTACCCAACAACCGAGCCTCTCCCGGCTCAAACCATCCAACCGGAGATCGACACCCCCTACCATATAAAGCCTCATAAGGAGCCATCTGAATACTCGACTGGTAGTTGTTGTAGGCAAACTCTGCTAAAGGCAAGAACTGATCCCATGATCCTCCAAAGTCAATACAAGCTCGGAGCATATCCTCCAATATCTGAATAGTCCGCTCGGACTGCCCATCCGTCTGAGGATGAAATGCTATGCTCAACTCTACCTGGGTGCCTAACTCTCGCTGAACTGCTCTCCAGAAACATGAGGTAAATTGCGCGCCCCGGTCCGAAATGATAGATACTGGCACACCATGAAGGCGGACAATCTGCCGGACATAGATCTCAACTAACCTCTCGGATGAATATGAGACTGCCAGAGGAATGCAATGCGCTGACTTGGTCAGCCTATCAACAATGACCCAAACTGCATCGAACTTCTTCCGGTCAACGGAAGTCCAGTAACAAAGTCCATAGTGATCCTCTCCCACTTCCACTCGGTAAGCTCAATCCTCTAAAATAAACCACCAGTCCTCTGATGCTCATACTTAACCTGTTGACAATTCAAACACCGCGCCACATATGACACAATATCCTTCTTCAGTCTACGCCACCAATAATGCTTCCGCAAATCCTGATACATCTTCGCGGCGCCCAGATGAATAGAGTACCGGGAACTATGGGCCTCCTCTAAAATCAAATCTCGAATCTCATCAACATTGGGCACACAAACTCGCCTCTGTAATCTTAAAACACCATCATCATCTAAGGTCACCTGCATGGCACCTCTGTGCTGCACCGTGTCTCTAAGGACACACAAATGAGGATCATCAAACTGTCGATCACGAGTACGCTCCAATAATGAAGAACAAGCGACCGTACAAGCCAACACTCGACTAGGCTCAGAAATATCCAACCTGACAAATCGATTGGCCAAAGCCTGAACATCCAAATCAAGCGGCCTTTGACTGACCGGAATAAAAGCAAGACTGCCCATACTAGCTGACTTCCTACTCAAAGCATCGGCCACCACATTGGCCTTCCCCGGGTGATATAAGATGGTAATATCATAATCCTTCAACAACTCCAACCATCTCCTCTGCCTCAAATTCAACTCCTTTTGCTTGAACAAGTATTGAAGACTCTTATGATCCGTGAACAACTCACACGCCACGCCATACAGATAGTGCCTCCAAATCTTCATTGCGTGGACAATGGCTGCCAACTCCAAATCATGCACTTTATAGTTCTTCTCATGAATATTCAACTGCCTCGAAGCATAAGCAACGACCTTGCCATCCTACATCAACACTGCACCAAGACCAATATGGGAAGCATCGCAATAGACTGTATAAGGCCCTGAACCTGTGGGCAAAACCAATATTGGTGTTGTAGTCAGAGCTGTCTTGAGCCTATGAAAGCTCGCTTCAGACTCGTCCGACCATTTGAACTGGGCACCCTTCTGAGTCAACCTGGTCATCGGGGCTGCAATAGATGAGAACCCCTCTGCGAACCGATGATAGTAGCCTGCCAATCCCAAGAAACTCTGAATCTCTGTAGATGATGCTGGTCTAGGCCAGTTCTTGACTGCCTCAATCTTCTTCGAGTCAACCTGAATACCCTCGACTGATACGACATGACCCAGGAATGCAACTGAACTCAACCAAAACTCACACTTCGAAAACTTTGCATATAGCGGACTATCCTTCAGAGTCTGAAGAACCACTTTGAGATGCTGCTCATGCTCCTCCTGACTGCGGGAGTATATCAATATAACATCAATGAAGACTATCAAGAACGAGTCCAAATAAGGCATGAACACTCGGTTCATCAAGTCCATAAAATTTGTTGGGGCATTTGTCAACCCAAACGACAAGACTAAAAACTTGTAATGCCTGTACCGAGTACGGAAAGCTGTCTTAGGGACATCGGATGCCCTAATCCTCAACTAATGGTAGCCAGATCTCAAGTCTATCTTTGAAAATACCCTGGCACCCTGAAGCTGATCGAACAAATCATCAATCATGGCCAGTGGATACTTATTATTGACTGTAACCTTGTTCAATTGCCGGTAATCAAGGCATATCCTCATCGAACCATCATTTTTCTTCACAAACAATTGGAGCACCCTAAGACGAAACGCTGGGTCTAATGAAACCCTTCCCAAGCAAATCCTGCAACTGTTCCTTCAACTCTTTCAACTCTGGATGGTCCATGCAGTATGCCAGAATAGAAATGGGTCGGGTGCCCAAAGCCAGATCAATGGAGAAATCAATATCCCTGTCGGGTGGCATCCCCGGCAGGTCTGAAGGGAAGACCTCAGGGAACTCACGAACCACGGGTACCGAATCAATAGAGTGAACCTCAACACTAGAATCGCGCACATAAGTCAAATAAGCCAAACACGCCTTCTCGACCATACGCCGAGCCTTCACGTATGAAATAACAATGCGTGTAGAATGACCAGGAGTTCCTTTCCACTCCAAACGGGGTGAATCCGGTAAGGCTAAGGTCACCGTATTGGCATGGCAATCGAAGATAGCATGATATGGGGATAACCAGTCCATCCCCAATATAACATCAAAGTTGACCATACCTAAAAGCAACAAATCAACACGGGTCTCAAGACCCCCAATCACCACAACACAAGAACGATGGACTCGATCGACCACGATAGATACACCCACCGGTGTAGATACATAAACATGAATACTAAGTGGATCACTAGGCATGACCAGGTATGGTGGAAAATAAGAGGACACATACGAATACGTAGACCCTGGATCAAATAGCACTGATGCCTCTTTGTCACAGACCCGAATAGTACCTGTAATGACTGCATCTGAAGGCTCAGCCTCTGGAGTGGCTGGAAGAGCATAACATCAGGGCTAGGCCCCACTACCCTGAACCACATATCTGGGACGGCCGGCTGCTCGCTGGCCTCCACCTCTGGCGGCCTAAGCTTCACCTCTATGACCTCTACCTCCACCTCTAGCACCTCTGCCCCCACCTCTAGCTGGCTGGGCAGGCTATGGAACAGCTGGTGCCTGTACCATGGCACGAGAACCCTGATGCTGAGACCCACCAGAACCTCGGGGGAAAAACCTAGAAATATGCCCCAAACCACCGCAAGTATAACAAGGCCTTTGCTGATGTGACTGTTCACTTTGGAACTGGCCCTGTCGACCCTGATAACCACCCTGGAAATTCTGAAGCGGCGGTGCACCGATAGGTGCTGGTGGCGCACTGTAAGGCTGCTGATCAGAATAGTGCATTTGATAACCACGACCACCTGAAGTACCATGGGAAACCTGGAGAGATGACTGAAAAGGTCTGGGAGGATGACCTCTGCCTGAAGAATCCCTGCCCCCAGACGAGGCTCCACTGAAATGACCGAAATGAAGGGGCCTCTTGTTAGCCCCCTGACCACCTCTCTGTGACAAAATCATCTCAATCTTGCTGGCCACATTGGCCGTGTCCTGGAATGATATATTTGTACCTGACTCTCTAGCCATATGAAGTCTAATAGGCCGGCCAATCCCTCGATAAACCTCTGAACTCTCTCCCGATCAGTGGGAAGTATCATAAGAGCATGTCGGGCTAGAATGATGAACCTGGTCTCGTACTGAGTGACGGACATGGATCCCTGCTGGAGACGCTCAAACTGCCTCCGAAGGTCCTCTCTCTGAGTAATAGGAAGGAACTTCCCCAAAAATACCTCTGAGAACTGAGTCCAAGTCAAAGGTGTAGATCCAGCTGGTTTGGCTAAGAAATAGTCTCTCCACCAACTCTTGGCTGCGCCCGATAACCGAACAGTAGCGAAGTTAACTCCGTTGGACTCCACTATGCCCATATTCCGAAGAACCTCATGGCAGCTGTCCAAATAATCATGGGGGTCCTCTGATGGTGAACCAGTAAAAGTAGTAGTGAATAACTTAGTGAACCTGTCCAGTCTCCACAAAGCATCTGCTGACATAGCTGCTCCCTCTACTAGCGGTGTTGCAATACCTGGCTGAGCTACTCCGATTGGCTGAGGTGCCGGAGTGTGAAATTGTGGAGATAGCTGCTCTGGCACGCGGGCGGCAGGAGTCTGGGCACCTCCCCCAGCCTGAGAGATGGCTGGTGCAGTAGGAAGAAGAACTGCCTGTGCTACACTCTCTATGAGTCCCACTAGACGGACAAGGGCATCCTGAAGAACTGGGGTAGGTATGAACCCCTCTGGGACATGAGATGGTCCAACTGGGTCTGCCGAAACTGGGACCTCCTCGTCAGACTCGACCTGAGGGTCCTCCACTGGGAATGCTGCTCTAGGATGAGCCCGGCCCAGGCCTCGACCTCTAACACGGCCTCGTCCTCGACCTCGACCCTGAGTAGGAGCTGTAGCAGGAGTGTCAGGCTGCTGGGCAGAACCAAGGAAAGCACGCGTCCTCGCCATCTGCGAGAGAATGGAATAGAAGCTCAATCAGTACTCAGAATTCATAGCGCACGACAGAGAAGAAAAGAAATATGGAGTCATCCTAACTTTGCAGCCTCTGGGGATAAATACAGACGTTTCCGTACCGATCCCCCAGACTCTACCAAGTTGTCCGTGAGTTGTGAGACCTAAGTAACCTAGTGCTCTGATACCAACTTGTCACGCCCCGAAATCCTACCATCGGGCCGTGATGGCGTCTAATATTGAACCCGCTAGACAAGCCAACGTGTATAGATAAACTAGCATATTAACATCAATTTAACAGAATAAACTAACACGCTTCACAATTTAACAACGGAAATAAATATGGTTTCAAGCAAAATAAGGACAACATAATACAACGACGCGTAAATTTCCTAAAACCTGGAGTCACAAACTCACGAACTGTCTATAAGAGTGCTAAATACAAGTTTGAAAGGAAATACATGACTGTCTCTGAAACTAGAGGAAAAATAAGACAGAAACGAAGACATATGGATGGGAGAGACGCCAAGGCCCACGAATGCCAGCGGGTATACCTTGAAGCCTCTAGGATAATCTGGAAGACACTCACACTAATGATGTCCTCCGGGTCCGGCTGCGTAATCTGCACAACATAAAGAAGTGCAGGTGTAGCATCAGTACAACCGACCCCATGTACTGAGTAATTGCCGAGCCTAACCTCGGTGAAGTAGTGACGGAATGTCCCCTTGTGCATAAACAATATAAACATGGCACGGAATGTTCCCTCGTGCATAATAATATAAAATATGGCACGCCATCACCCTTCATGATTTAACACTCTTTCTCACCCAAACAGCAATCACAAACAAGGGCAAGGAAATAAATAGAATAAAAAATAGAAATCCTGGCAAGGGAACATCAACTAAACAATTAAATTCCGGCAAGGGAACATCAATTAAATAATTTAATCCCGGCAAGGGAACTGTACAACGATGACCCGACAAGGGTATAATTTAGTAAATCTTTCTCTTTCTTTCACTTTCATTCCATAATTTACCCTATTACTTGAGCCAATGCTCCAAACGATGTAATTATCTCATATATCTTCATCATTCGTTTTCCAATTTGAGCCAATGCTCCAAAGGATGTAATTATCTCATATATCTTCATCGTTCATTTGACAATTTGAGCCAATACTCCAAAAGAGTTTAAAAATTACAAATCCCTTCACATGCTCTTTACAACAAATAGAGATCATCAATTAAGCATGGAAATTACAACAAAAATCGGAATATTCGCAATATAAGACTCACAGTCATGATAGACACCAATGTATAGATACTCGTCACCATACCTATACATCGTATTTGACAATTAGCAAGTAGCAAATAATACTCAACTCCTATTCCCTCAAGTTAAGGTTAGACCAAACACTTACCTCGGGTCCAAAGTATATCAATCAACCCTCTAACACCGCCTTTCCTTTAGAATTCAACTCAGGAATAATATTATCTAGACATAATCAACTCAAGTATATCAATAAGGATTCAATGATTCAATTACATAGCCTAATTATCCATTTCCTAGCATTCTTCCAAAGTTATCAAAATTCGACCCGGGCCCACTCGCTCGGATTCTTATAATTCTCGAAGGGAACACTCACCCAAAGCTTAAGGATCATTAATATACGATTCTCACTTGATTTCATGGCCAATTCACAGAAAATTCTCAAATGATCACAAGTTCTAGGTTACTACCCAATTTCTTGAATTTTTGCACTAGTTTATGTAGTTAGTTAAGCTAGGATGCATGCATGAAACTAATTTCCGGGTAGAGTTCACTTACCTTAGAAGATTAGGTTGTTAGCTCTTAAAAATGGAGGAAAATCGTCCAAGGAAGAAGAAGGAATTAAGAAAAATGGGTTTGAAACCCGTATTTAAAACACACTCCCTGAACACTGATCTCGAACCTGAGGCTTTGGGTACTGCACCTACGGTCTCGCACTTGTGAGAAGAATCTCGCACCTGCGGAAATTGGCTAGGGACTCTGGGCTTGCACCTGCGGAGTGGAGATCGCACCTGCGGTCTCGCACCTACGAGAAATGTTCTGCATCTGCGATAATTGGCCAGGCCATTGGTGACCGCACCTGTGATGCTGGGGACCGCACCTGCGATGCTGGGCAACCGCACCTGCAGTCACACCAGAGCAGGTGCACCAGCAGCTTTGTTTGCTGATTTTTAGCCCCGTTAGGTTTCCGGAAGGCACCTGGGCCCACCCGAGCCCTAGTCTAAATATACCAACGAGTCCCAAATCATAATACAGACTCGCTCGAGCCTTCGGAACACTCAAAACAATGCTAAAAATCGATCACACCCCCAAACCTCAAGAACCAAACTTAGGAATTTTAAGTTTTCTAGACTTCGCTAACAACGTGCCGAACTGACCTATACTACTCGGAATGATACCAAATTTCACAGATAACTCACACAATATCCTACAAACTTGTCCGTGCAATCAAATCGCCTAAACAATATCATATACATCGAATTAAGCCTCAAAATCCATGAATCCTATCAAATTTCATAAAACATCAAATTTTCCATGTTAAGTCCGAAACACGTCAAACAAAATTCGATTTCAACCAAACTTTACAGAAGGTACTTAAACCATATATAAGACCTGTACCGGGCACGTGAACTAAAATAAGGGCCCGATACCATCACTTTCTCATCAGATTTCATTTTCAATTTCCTTAAATATTTAAAAAAACAATTTTACTCAAAAATTCATTTCTCGGGCTTGGGACCTCGCAATTCGATTCCGGGCATACGCCCAAGTCCCATATTTTCCTACGGACCCTCCAGGACCGTCAAATCACTGGTCCGGGTCTGTTTATCCAAAATATTGACCGAAGTCAAATTTATTCATTTTAATATCAAATCTTAGCATTTTATTTTTCATAGAATTTCATATTTAAGCCATTCGACTACGTGTCCGAACTATGCACGCAAATTGAGGAAACTACAAATGAGGTTTTCAAGGGTTCATAAGTACGGAATGGGTAATAAAATAGGTGATGACCCTTTGGGTCGTCACAATTCTATTGATATGGTGTTTAGTTATACATACAAGTACTATTCGACAGTACTAATGTCCCTTTTTCCCGGGGCACTGCATCTTTAATGGATGCAGGTGGTTCCACAGCAAGTACAATTGACCATTGATAACAATACACCTTCCTCGCAGCAGACTTGGTTAGCCTCACCTTATTTCAAGGTCATGTATCTTTTATTCATTATGTTATCATGTTTTGAGGTATAGCCGGAGCCTTGTTGACGGCACTATCATTGTACTCCTTTGTATCTTTTAGAGGCTACATAGACATAGTGTGGGTTGTATGTCGATTTTTGTCAAAGTCAAACAATTCATGTTATGTTTGAATCACTTGTTCCACTTTAGCCTATGAAAAGGTGTGTATTTTGAGACATTAAAAATGAGGAAATTAATGGAAAGGTTTTGGTATTGTATACATGATATCCCTATTTTCTAATTAATGAAAATATGTCTCCTCTTTGTTCGAGAGTGAGTTTGGGTAGAAAGCATCTAACATTCTTGCTCGACCGGGTTCACTCGGTTGAGCGCCGGTCGCACTCCCCGAGTTTGGGGCGTGACATTACAGGACTTTTTGGTATAATTAGACGAGGTCCCGAGGGACGCAGGTGATTTTTGGATGAGGTTCAGATTATTTTGTCGCATGTTGCAAATTGCTGAGGCTGCTAGTTCTGGTGTGATCGCACTTGTTGAGTTATGGGCACGTGTGTGGAGCCGCAAAAGCAGAAAAAGAGTCGCAAGAGAGTAAATGGAACTGGGAGCAGGGCTCCGCAGATGGGAGAAATGGGTAGCACCTATGGAAGCGGTGCCTTGGGTCGCAGGGGCGAGGTATGGTGCAGGTGTGACGGCAAAGCCACACCTGCGGCGCGTAGGTGCGAAGTGATGTTCCGCAGAAGAGATGGTTGCTAATTTTGGTTTGTTCGCACAAGTGAATATTTGGCCGCATGTGCGTGTACGCATAAGTGGAAATTTGGTTCGCAAATGTGAAAACCACTGGGCAGAACCTATAAACTGAGGTTTTGGTTCTTTTATCATATTTTGAGATTTGGGGCTCGATTTGAGGCGATTTTTGAAACGATTTTCGCCACGTGGATTGGGGTAAGTGTTCTATATTTTCTTTTGATCATATTTCATGAATCTATCTTTGATTTGGCATTTGGATTATGAATTGTAAAGAGAAAAAGGGGGTTTTAGACTAAAGTTTCATAGAGTGAGTTTTTGAGTTTTGAACATCGATTCAGAGTCGGATTTGGGTGGAACTAGTATGGTTGGACTCGTAATTGAATGAGTTGTCGAATTTTATAAGTTTTTTCGGGTTCCGAGGCGCAGGCCCAGGTTTTACATTTTGGTCGATTTTCGGCTTTGTATTAAGGGTTCGTTCTTTATCATTTGGAATTGTTTCCTTATGCATTAGTTGATGTAGTTGAGTTGCGTTTGGCTAGTTTCAATCCGTTCAGAGGTCTATACGCACGGGGTGACATTTTTGGAGAATCGTTTGGCTTGCACTATTTTTATTATGAACTATTGCTGGTTATTGGAATTTGACTCTGACCCTTGTCCCAGCTCTTCACTACTTTCAACCTAAGGTTATGTTTGTTACGTATTGAGTACATGGGGTCAGTTGTACTCATACTACACTTCTGCACCTGGCGTGGAGATATTGGATGCTGATGTTGATGCGTATGACAAGAGCTGGATCTAAAGATGTACCTGCGTTCTAGTTATGGCTATCACCTGTCCTTGGTAGCATTAGATTCGAATTCTATTCATTTACATTTCAAACAGATGTTGTAATTATTTCAATTTAGTCTTGTAAAAATCTAAATCTTAGAAGCTCATGATTTGTATTTAAAAGTATTAATGTTCAGTTATTTTATCATTTATTTGTCTTAATAAATCTCATTAAATTGGATAATTGTTAATTGGCTTACCTAGACTAATTGGATTTTGGGTCGTGATAAGTTTCTATCAGAGCCATAGGTTCATAGGTTCTACGAGTCATGAGCAAGTGTCTATTAGAGTCTTGCGGATCAGTATGATGACGTCTATACCTATCTTCGATAGGCTACGGGGCATTTAGGATGAACTCCCTATCTTTCTTTCCTTATCGTGACACATTGATTCAGTTGAAGCATAACTCTTTGAATTCCTTCCACGCATTCGTATGTGCATATGAGCGCTCACTATCAACTGTGCATCGACGACTTGTGATTCCATGGATGAGGTGCGAGATGTGATTTCTATGTGATGATGATGGGAAGTCTAGAAGACTTGAAGTCGGCTTTTGACTGTAGCTTGAGCACGGGGAATTCGATTTTGTGAGCACGTGATTTTGGACTTATACGCTCAGTAGTGTCCCAATTAGTGGAATTCATGGCTCGATGAGTGGTTGGATGGCTATATAATGAGTAGGATGTGACTGCGGGATGTGTTTAGATGGTTTAAATATGACGGAAAGAGTTTGCTTGAGATGTAAAAAATATCTATTGGGGGCTTGATTTTTGTCTTGACATGACGTACAATCTCAGGATATGAGTGCGTTGAATGATCTTTCATGTTGTTTAATTATGGAATGAATTAGGTTCTTATATCTTGTTGATGAGTTCAGAATTCGGAAGATTAAGTGATTGCGTAGTAGTTGTGGTTGTGAAAGGGGTATAAAGAGATGCCAGCCTGAGGCAAAGCAGGCGAGTTATGACCTGCGGGGTAATCTACAGATGTGTGATCCTTATGATGTTGTGTGAAGGCTTCCTTTTTCTACCAGTGGGTTATATTTGTGTGATCTGAGTTTAGATCGATGGTAATAGTTGACCTGACCATCACGAGGATGGATGCGAGATTTGCAGGTGATTTAAGGTATTAGGTGGTTTGTGTTACATGATATTATGAAGGATTAAGTTGAATTTCGGGACGGGATTATAGCAGTAACAGATTATGGGTGTTATGAGTTACCGAGTTTTTTGTTTCATAGATTTGAGCTAAGTGGGTGAGTCTGCTATCGACAGCTTGATTCCGTGGTTAAGAGTTGTACTGGGTTCGGTTTGAGGTATACTTGTGAACCATATATGACTCGCATATATTAAGATCGAGGATAAATTGAGTAAAGGAATTTCTGGATACGGGATATGTTACACTTTATGGGTGTATGGGAATAATGGAATGATTGAGTTGCTATTCGTGGCGGATGTAGTGTGCATGGAGTAGGAAATTTCTCGGTTGCTTAAAAGTGTGTATTACTTATTTGGATGTTGCCATACCAATGGGGCACAGATCGTTCGGCCCGCCTGATCGGAGCAATTGAAATTTCAGTAGAGTGGATGACTCTCGAGGAGGTTCTAATGGATTCAAGAGTTATATGTGGCAAGTGAGAATTTTGGGGATTTGTATATGGCTAGGATCTGATATTTAAGTTGGATGATGTCGAGACTTGTGGCATTTTTATATCATTCGGGCGGTGGAGTTGGGATCAAATGTGGTGATTCATGTGTTTTATGGACTTGGAGACCGGAAATTCTGAGAAGCAGATTGTTTCGTGGTTATGGACTGTGAAGGTGTGAATAAAGTTAGACAAATGATCATGTGTTATGGTTAAGTCATTGTGGACCTTCAGATGGTTATTTATCTATTTATGGATGACCAGAGTTGATTTGGGGCCTATTTGGTCGACCCAATGAGGATGTGTATTCTACATCGGGTCGGATTGGTTGACTCCGTACTGCTGTTGTTGAGGGATGTGCCATTCGGTAGAGTTGAGCTTATTCGTGTTCTGATATGATCTATTTGTTACTCTTCCATGCTATGAAGGGTTCTAATTTGTTGGTTTTAAGCACACATGGTGCGATCTATTTAGGTCTTGTAGCAGGATTTGAGCGACATGGTTATTGGGGTATCGAATGAATGATTGCACCTTGGTTATGTTCTCTCCAGACTGTGGTATATTGTGTTATTTAATTCTTCGTGGTCATGGTCATGTACCTTGGGTACAGATGTCGAGCTGTACGTGGCTGTTTATTTTTGGCATGGTGGCTTGAGGTATTTCATGTGGACCAATTTTTGGATGGGGTCGTGCATTGCAACAAAGTTGGGATATGATCCTTTGTGTTAGATTCATGGGTCTTGGTTCTACCATGTATGATGGGTTCATGCATTGCAGTTATGGTGGTACTTGTTGAGTTTGCGGGGCGGTTCTCTCATTTGAGTCATTTTCCATTTTGGGTACATTTGAGTTGTTGCTTGTTGGTGCACAGATTGCATAGGTTATCATTTTCGGTAGCAATGGGGTGGCATGTCAATAGGATAGTTGGGCTTGATAAAGTAATGTCACTGGATCTAGAATGGGTGCTATCAGATTCGTTTGCAGTATATTTGGAAGGATAATATCACTGATCGACTTAGAAATTAGCTAAAGTTCTTGTTGAAAGATAGAAATCTCCATGAATTGTTGATATGATAAGTGGTTTTGAGTTTCTATGTGTTTTGTTCATCGTTGGCAGTGTACAAAGGTTTTAGAACAAGGTTTTGTTTCATATGAGGTTTATTACCAGTAACTAGTTTGTTTCGAGCAATTATTGTGGTCGAAAATTATTGCTATGAGTATGTGAGTTATGTGGTATATCATGTGATTGCATCTTGGGCCATGTTTATGGCTTGATACAGCTTGTTCAAACTTATACATTATGTCAAAATGAGATTCGGGCCATGTAGGGAATTTCGGATGTTGGAAATTGGTTTCCAAGGTTTATGGGCTAAGGTAGGATTAAGTGTCTTTAGTTTTATTGTGTCGTCAGTCTTAATATGAATTAGGGTGATGCGGGATCACCCCCGAGTACGAACGTATGTTTAAGTGGGGGAGGATGTAACGACCTGACCGGTTATTATGAGCATTTACACTTCGCTCGGTAGTTTGGGAGCATGAGTAGCTTCGTATGACATATTATGACTTGTGTGAATTGTCAGTTTTGGTTTTCAAATTATTCAGAATTGATTTGGAAGAATTAATTCATGATTGAAGCTTTAAGTTGGAAGAGTTGACCAAATTTGACTTTTGTAAATTTGACCCCGGAACGGAGTTTTGAAGGTTCCGTTAGGTCCGGATGGTGATTGTGGACTTGGGAATATGCCCGGATTTGCAATTGGATAATTTTAGAAGGATTCGTCACTAATTGGCAAAACTTGGAAATTTGAAGGTTTGAAAAGTTCATAAGTTTGACCGGAAGTTCACTTTGATATATCATATTCATATTGAGGTTCCTGGAATTGAAATAGCTTCGTTATGTCATTTGGGACTTGTGTGCAAAATTTGAGTTCAATCTCGATTGATTTGATATGTTTCGGCAAGAGTTTTGAAAGTTAAAAGTTCATTTGAGTTTGAATTGAGGTACAATTCATTTTTCGATGTTGTTATGTGTGATTTGAGGTCTCAAGTAGGTTCATGTTATGTTATGGGACTTTTTGGTATATTTGAACAGGGTTCCGAGGGACTCAGGTGAACTTCGGACGAGGCTCTAATTATTTTGTTGCCTGTTGCGAATTGTTGAGGCTGCTGGTTATGGTGTGACCCCACCTGCAGAGTTATGGGCGTACGTACGGAGCCACAAAAGCGGCAAAAGAGTCGCAGGAGCAGAAGAGGAACAGGGAGCAAGGTTTCACAGATGCGAGAAATAGGCCGCACATGCGAAAGCGCGGAAGAGGTGCCTTGGGTCATAGGGGCGAGGTTTGGCGCATGTGCGATGGCAGAGCCACACCTGCAGGAGCTGGATCTGAAGATGTACCTACATTCCAGTTATGGATGTCACATGTCCTTGGTAGCATTATATTTGGATTCTGTTCATTTACATTTCAAACAAATGTTGTAATTATTTCAGTTCAATCTTGTAAAAATCTAAATCTTAGAAGCACATCTAATTTTTACTACTAGTCCTTGGGAAATGTATTAAGGTTCAGTTAATTTTTCATTATTTGTCTCAATAAATCTCATTAAAGTGGATAGTTGTTAATTGGCTTACCTAGCGGGTTAGATTAGGTGTCATCACGACTAATTAGATTTTGGGTCGTGACAAGTTGGTATCAGAGCCCTAGGTTCATAGGTACGAGTCATGAGAAAGTGTCTAGTAGAGTCTTACGGATCAGTATGGTGACGTCCATACTTATCTTCGAGATTTTACGAGGCATTTACGATGAACTTCCCATCGTTCTTTCTTTCTCGTGCGACATTGATTCAGCTTGAAGCGTAACTCTTTGAATTCCTTCCACGCATTCATATGCGCATATGAGCGCTCGCTATCAGCTGTGCATCGACGACTTGTGATTCCATGGATGAGGTACGAGATGTGATTTCTATGTGATGATGATAGGACAATCTGGACGACTTGAGTCCGGGTTCTGACTGTAGCTTGAGCACGGGGAATTCGATTGTGTGAGCACATGCTTTTGGACATATACGTCCGCTAGTGTCCCTATTAGTGGAATTTATGGTCAATGAGTGGTTGGATAGCTATATAATTAGTAGGATGTGACCGCGAGATGTGTGTAGATTGTTTGAATGTGACGGGAAGAGTTTGCTTGAGATGTAAAAAAGGTCTTTTGGGTGCTTGATTTCTTTCTTTACATGACGTACAGTCTCGGGTTATATGTGTTGAAGGATCATTCATGTTGTTTAATTTTTGAACGATTTAGGTTCTAATGTCTTGTTGATGAGTTCAAACTCAAGAAGATTAAGTGATTGCGTAGTAGTTGTGGCTGTGAAAGGGGTATAGAGAGATGGCTGATTGAGGTTAAGCATGTGGCTTATGACCGGTGGGGTAATCTTTGGATGTGTTATCCTTATGATGTTGTGTGAAGGCTTCCTTTTCTACCAGTGGGTTATATTTGTGTGATCTGAATTTGGATCGGTAGTAATACTTGACCTGCTCATCACGAGGATGGATGCGAGATTTGCAAGTGATTGAGGTATTTGATGGTTTGTGTAACATGAGCTTATGAAGGATTGAGTTGAATTTCGGTGCGGGATTATGGAAGTATTAGAGTACGGGTGATATGAGTTATAGATTGTTTTTTTCCATGACTTTAAGCCAAGTGGTGAGTCTGCTATCGACAATTTAATTGCATGGTTATGTTTTGTAGTGGGTTTGATTTGAGGCATACTTGTGAATCAGATATGACTTGCAGAGATTAAGATCGAGGATGACTTGATTAAAGGAATTTCTGGGTACGTTATATGTTACACTTTATGGGTGTATGGGAATCATGGAATGATTGGGTTTCTATTTATGACGAATGTAGTATGCATGGAGTAGGAAATTGCTCGGTTGCTTAAAGGTGTAGATTACTTCTTTGGCTGTTGTCGTGCCAGTGGGGCACAGATCGTTTGATCCGTCTGATCAGAGCAATTGAGATTTGAGCAGAGTGGATGACTCTCGAGAAGGTTCTAATGGATTCAAGAGTTATATGTAGCAATTGAGAATTTTGCGGATTTGTATATGGCTAGGATCTAAGATTTAAGTTGGATGGTGTCGAGACTTGTGGCATTTGTATATCATTAGAGATTCTACATTTCAACATCAGGGAGGTGAACTAAATGACTTTAGATTCACAGAAGGTTTCCTTTGATTGGGTGTCTCGGCTGTGGTACTTTCGGGGTGCTTAAGAGGGAATACAACATCTTATGGGCCTTAGGGCAGAGTGGTTTTATCTTAGGATCTTGTGGGGTTAGTTTTTTTTCTAGATCAGGGTATTATGGTGAGGAAGAGATTCAACTTGAGGGAAATTCGGAGAGGACTCGAAGAATAGGAAAACTTGGTAGTAGGTTGGATCAATACGGTAATAGGTATGATCAGTTCCTTGGGTACCTATGAGGTGATGAGTCTCTGCAGGTGTTTTGTGGCAATAATATTGGGTCTGGCGACCTGCTTGGCTTGGTTGAGTTAGAGATATTCAGTTCTGATGGCTTGGTTATGTGTAAATATGTTTCGAAGAGTTCTCGATGTCTTTTACCACGATTTGAGATGGATATTTCCTACTGGCATGAGGAACATGTTGCGTATTATGATTTTCTCCTGGATTGGTTCAAATGGAAGGTTTCTGACTGATCGAGTATGTATTTTTCTAGTGACTCAGAGTTGATTATGATATTCTTATACTTTTCATATGATGGCATGACAAATATGGTGTGTTGCGTGGGGTTGAGATTTGCATGTGCACAATCACGTTCCTGCTATTGTTGAGGGATGTGCCTTTCGATTGAGTTGAGCTTATTCGTTTTCTGATATGATCTTTGTGTTACTCTTCCATGCTACGATGGGTTGCGATGGTTTTAAGCTCACCTGGTGTGGTTCTGTTTAGGTCTTGTAGCGGGATTTGAGCGAGATGGTTATCGGGGTGTCAAATGGTTGACTGCACCTTGGTTCTGTTCTCTCCAGACTGTGGTATATTGTGTTATTTGCTTCTCCGTGGTCGTGGTAATGGTCATGGTCATTCACCTTGGGGTACTGATGTCGAGCTTTGCGTGGCTGTTTATTTTGGGCATGGTGGCTTGAGGTATTTCATGTGGGCCAGTGTTTGGATGAGGTCATCCATTGCAGCAAAGTGATGTTGGGATATGATCCTTTGTGGTAGATTCGTGGGTCTTGGTTATACCATGTATGATGGGTTCATAGCAATGTGGTTGTGGTGGTACTTGTTGAGTTTGTGGGGTGGTTCTCTCATTTGAGTCTTTTTCCATTTTGGGTATATTTGATTTGTTGCTTGTTGGTGCACGAATTGCACAGGTTGTGATTTTAGGTAGCATTGATGTGTCATCTCAATAGGATAGTTGGGCTTGATTTGTTTGCGGTATATTTGGAAGGATAATTTCGTTAATCTGCTTAGAAATTGGCTATAGTTCTTGTCGAAGGAGAGGGAGCTCCATGAATTGTTGATCTGATATGTGGTTATGAGTTTTTGTGTGTTTCTCTCTTTAGTGGCAGTGTATGAAAGTCTTAGAACAAGGTTTTGTTTGATATGAGGTTTATTTCCAGTACCGGGTTTGTTTCGAGCAACTATTATGGTCGAAAATTATGTCTATGTGTATTTGAGTTATGTGGTATATCATGTGATTGCATCTTGGGCTATGGTTATGGCTTGATACATCTTGTTCAGCCATATATAGTGTGTGGATGCGAGATTCAGGTCATGTAGGGAATTTTGGATGTTGGAAATTTGGTTCCAAGGTTTATCGGCTAAGGTCGGATAAAGAATCTCCAGTTTGGTTGTGTCGTCAAGCTTATATGGATTAGGGTGATGCGGGATCACCCCCAGGTATGTGCATGGTAAGGTTACACGGCGATATTATGGCTTCAAAACGACTCTTGGCACGTTTGAGGGCGAACATATCTTTAAGTGGGGGAGGATGTAACGACCCAACCGGTCGATTTGAGCATTTGCACTTCTCTCAGTAGTTTGGGGCATGAGTAGCTCCTTATGATGTATTATGAATTGTGTGAATCGTCGATTTTGGTTTTCAGGTTATTCGGAATTGACATGGAAGAATGAATTTCATGATTGAAGCTTTGAGTTGGAAGAGTTGCACAAGTTTGACTTTTGTAAATTTGACACCGGAACAGAGTTTTGATGGTTTTGTTAGGTCCGGATGGTGATTCTGGACTCGGGCGTATGCCCGGATTTTCAATTGGACATTTTTAGAAGGATTCGATACTAATTGGCGAAAGTTGGAAATTTGAAGGTTTGAAAAGTTCATAAGTTTGATTGGAAGTTGACTTTGAGGATATCAGATTTGGATTGAGGTTAAGGGAATTTAATTAGCTTCATTATGTCATTTGGGACTTGTGTGCAAAATTTTAGTTCATTCTGGGTTGATTTGATATGTTTCGGCGCGAGTTTTGGAAGTTGAAAGTTCAAAGTTCATTTGAGTTCGAGTTGAGGTGAGATTTATCATTTCGATGTTATTATGCATGATTTGAGGTCTCGGGTAGGTTCTTGTTATGTTACAGGACTTGTTGGTATATTTGGACGGGGTCTCGAGGGGCTCGAGTGAGCTTCGGATTATTTTGTCGCTTGTTGAAAATTGGTGAAGTTGTTGGTTCTAGTGTGACCGAACCTGCAGAGTTATGGGTGCAGGTGCGGAGCCGCAAGAGTGGCAAAAGGGTCTCTGGAGAGAAAGTGGAATTCGGAGAAGGGCTTCGCAGATGCGAAAATGGGCCGCACATGCGGAAACGCAAAAGCGGTGCCTTGGGTCACAAGGGCGAGGTATGGCGCAGGTGCGATGGCATAGCCGCACCTGTGGGCGCGCAGTTGCGAAGTGATATTCCGCAAAAACGATGGCTGCTAAGTTTGGTTTGTTCGCAAAAGCGAAGATTGGACCCATATACGTATCCGTAGAAGTGGAAATTTGGTTCACAAATGTGAAAACCGCTGGGCAGAACACTATAAAAACGAGGTTTTGGTTCTTTTATCATATTTTGTGATTTGGGGCTCAGATTGAGGCGATTTTTGAAGTAATTTTCACCTCGTGGATTGGAGAAAGTGTTCTCTGTTCTCTTTTGATCATATTTGATGAATCTATCTCCGATTTTGGCATTTGGATTATGAATTGTAAAGAGAAATTGGGGGTTTTAGCCTAAAGTTTCATAGAGTGAGTTTTTGAGTTTTGAACATCGATTCGGAGTCGGATTTTGGTGGAACTAGTATGGTTGGACTCGTAATTGAATGGATTTTTTGTCGAACTTTATAAGTTTCGTTGGGTTCTGAGGGGCGGGCCCGGGTTTGACGTTTTGGTCGATATGGGGCTTTTGGATTAAGGACTCGACCTTTATCATTTGGAATTGTTTCCTTTGGCATTATTTGATGTATTTGAGTTGCTTTTAGCTAGCTTTGAGTCGTTCGGAGGTTGGTACGTGCGGGATGGCATTTTTGGAGTATCGTTTGGCTTGCTCGGTATTGGATTTGGCTTGTTCAAGGTAAGTAACGCTTCTAAACTTAGTGTTGAGGGCATGAACCTCTGAATATACGTGATATGTGTTTGGTGTTGAGGTGACGCACATGCTAGAGACGGGCGTGTGGGCGTGCACCGTGTGAATTGTGACTTGGTTATTTATGCGGTACTGTGTATTTACCTAATCTTATTTGTATTTATGAAATCTCTACGTGATAGAGTAATTGAGCTGTGATCCACGTTAGAAATCGTGTCTAGGCTATATGTTTATCCTGTTGGGACCCACTGAGGTCATTTCTGCTATTGAGTTATCTGCTTACATTGCAATTACATACTTAGTCATACACATTCATTTGTATATCATATTTCACTCTCTATTATAATTTATTGATATATCGCATCATTATTTTGGGATGATTTTCATGACAACGTGAGCCCGAGAGACTGGAGAGATTGATGACTGAGTGAGGCTGAGGGCCTGATGGTGAGAATATTAATGGGATCGGGCTGCACAGTGCAACATGTATTATTGATTTATGATGGGATTGAGTTGCACGCTGCAACAAGTATTAGTAATTCTTGCCATGATGGCTTATTATGGCGCTTGAGCTGTAATTGCTCCTCTGGAGTCTACATATCCACAATGGGCGTCGGTATCTATTGAGTGTGAGTGTGAGTACCGAGCGATTGGGAGGATTGAGTGAGTGTGAGGACTGAGTGATTGGGAGGACTGAGTGACTGGGAGGACTGAGTGGATTGATAGTATGCATATGGTTGTTCACTATGTTGTATTGCATTTGACATGCACACTTGACATACCTGCATAGAGATGCATTTTTCCTCATGTTGTACGATATCACGTCATTCATGAGTTCTCATATACATTGATATGTAGGCATAGAGATGTACTTTTCTCATGCCATTTGATAATGAAATATTTACCTGTTAAAAGGTTTTGGAAAGAAAATCACGCTTTTTAAAACTTAATCATATTTTGGTACTTTAGTAAAAGATTTGGGTCTTACTGTATCATCTGAAAAACATGCCTATTTTCCTATAACTGTGAATGAGTTGAGCATCATACCTCTGGGTTATTTTTCTTGCACTATTTTTATTATGAAATGTTGCTGGTTATTGGAATTGGACTCTAATCCTTGTCCCAGTTCGTCAGTACTTTCAACCTAAGGTTAGGTTTGTTACTTATTGAGTACATGGGATCGGTTGTACTCATACTGCACTTCTGCACCTTGCATGCAGATGTTGGATGCTGATGTTGCTGCATACGGCGGAAGCTGAATCTGAAGATGTGCCTACGTTCTAGTTATTGCTATTACTTGTACTTGGTAGCATTAGATTAGAATTCTGTTCATTTACATTTCAAACAGATATTGTTATTATTTCAGTTCAGTCTTGTAAAAATCTAATCTAAGAAGCTCATGATTCGTACTACCAGTCCTTGAGAAATATATTAAGGTTCAATTATTTAATCATTTATTTTTATCAATAAATCTCATTAAATTGGATAGTTGTTAATTGCTTACCTAGAGGGTTGGGTTAGGTGCCATCATGACTAGTTGAATTTTGGGTCGTGAAACATACTAGTCATACTCATTCATTGCATATCATATCTTAGTCTCTGCTATCATTTGTCTCACATCATATTATCATTGTTTGGGCTGATTTCCATGAGATTTGTGAGGCGAGAGATTCGAGATATAGATGATAGAGAGAGGACGAGGCCTGATTGTGAGGATATTTAAGGGATCAGGCTGCATGCCGCAATAGGCTTTATTGATTCATGCCATGACTAGCTTATAGTAGCGCTTGCGCAGGATCGGCCCCACCGCGATCTAATATACCAACGATAAGCGCTGGTACCTACTGAGTGCGAGTAGGAGTGTGAGTGCCGAGAGAGGGTGCCGAGTGATTGGGAGGACTGAGTGGCTGGGAGGAATGAGTGACTATGAGGACTGAGTGATTGGGAGGACTGAGCGAATTGATACTCCAAGAGTATGCATATGGTTTTACCACTGCGTTTCATTATGATGGTAGGCTAGAATTACGTGTTTTAGTCTCTTATTGCACTCTAATTCACTGCATTTTATTTGTGTTTGAGCTTTAATTGGTAGTTTTTTGCACTTATTATTTCTTTTATGGGTTGTAGAAGTGGTCCCGAGAATGTAGATGTTGTGGAGCTAATTCGAGCTAATTGAAGATTTCAATTCTGAGTAAAAGCCCAAGGGATTAAGCCAGGATCGTGTTCGGGGGTTGAGGACCAAGTTTGGACATCAAAAATCAAGTTTGGAGCCATACTTTGAGAATTTTGCACCACTGCGGTGCGTGGGGTGCCACAATAGTGTATTTTTGGCTGCCTGACAGAAGTTGAACTCTCTGGATTTCCCCACTAATGCCCCGCATGGTGGACCTGTGCAATTCTTTCAGAGTGAAAATCCTATTTTGGCTAGGAAAGGGTAGTTTCGTCCGAGCCCGACCCTGCTTGGTATAAATACATGGAAAAATGTTATTTATGGACTATTGACATACTTTGGACCTAAGGAGGCTAAGGAGGAGTTGGAAGAACACAAGCACAATGATTTCATCATTCCTTCCTCACTCAAGACCCGAGTTTGGATTAAATTTATGTTTTTCTATACTTTAATTTTATTTGTGAAGAATTTTTCCATATCTATGGAGTAGTTCAATTTAGGGTTTGATGGTTTTGGTGTATTTGATAATTTTTTGTGCATTATAAATCTAGTTTTTCATATTGAATCATTTTTGGATGAGTTAAATGTTGCATCTGTATTCACTAGTTCATGTAATCAAGAAAGGCATAACTTGTGTTATCTTTGCATTATATTATTGGTTGAATTCATAGATTCTTCTAAGTAATTGAAAGAGGCTAGTTAAATCATTGATTAAACCTATTTAGGAGAATAATTGAAAGAGGTTTTCCTAAAGATCAATCCACTACGCATTCTTGCATATCTTCACGTGCTTAAATTGGTTCATCTTCTGAGGTTAAGACTTAATCGAGAGAGGAGTTTTTGCTGAATGTTTGAACTAATAATTGAGTGAATTCGAGAATCACTTGAACATTAGAAGTGAATTATCTAGAGTTAGATCCTGAACAATTATCTTGCACCTATCCTATCAAAACCCTATCTTCTCCCATTGATAACCTTCTTTGCTTATTCTTTGTTTCGGATGTCATTTGTCAGTAGATTTAGATTCTTAGTTAATTTTAGTTAGACATCTTATAAATCTCAACTGTTGATCATCTTGGATAGCAACCGAGCTAGAAACTACGAGAATATTTTTTAAATTCAATCACCGTGGAAACGACATTATACTATACTTTATTTGATTAGTGAGCAGAATTTAAGTGTGTGTTCTACTCTCGTCACATTACAGTTGACATGCATACTTGGCATGTAGACACTGAGATGCATTTTTCCTCATGTTGTACGACATTGTGATATTTATGCCTTCACATGCACATTGACATGTAGGCATAGAGTTGTACTTAACTCATGCCCATATGCTAATACGCATCTTATCTGTTATTGAAAGTTTTTGGGAAAAATCATAATTATCGGACTTACTCATATTTCGGTGATTTTGTTGAAAGATTTGGGTTTTATAGTTGTACTTGAAAAGAATGCATATTTTGCGGAACTGTGAACGAGCTGAGCATCATATCCTTGAGTTATTTCTTGTACTACTTTAATTATGTTGTTATGAGTTTTTGTGGGCTATCGGTGTTGGACTTGACCGTTGTCCAAGATCGTCATTGCTTTCAACCTAAGGTTAGTTTTGTTACTTATTGAGTACATGGGGTCAGTTTTAGAACTTATGGTTGGAAACGGTGATGATAATGTACATTTGGCTACAAGGGAAGCATCATAACAATGAGAAAAAACTGCACGAGATACTGAGGAAGCAACTATTAGAGATGTACAGATCATCTATAAAGAATAGAGGGGTCATAGAATTCCTCAAAATCAACCCTTGGCTGCAGACCAGTTCGGATATATAGCTCCCATGCCTGGGAGATCACTAAGCGATTATGCTAGACCAGTCTACAATCAAGGCTTATTAATTGTTAGACCACCTCCAATTGCAGTTAACAATTTCGAGTTAAAGCAATGGTTTCTTCAAACCACTCAGAATGATTTTGTTTTTAGAGGAATGATGAAGAAAAATCCAAACACACATCTAATTGACTTCGAGGAGATTATGAACACCTTCCAATACAATGGGCTATCCCAAGATGCAGTGTACTTAAGGGAATTCCCATTTTCACCTAAAGATGATGCAAAGTAGTGGCTTCGAAGCTTGCCCACAAGATCGATTAGAACATGGGAGGAGACGACTAGAAAATTCCTTGATAAATAGTTCTCCTCAACTAAGACGGGCAAGTTTAGAAGAGAAATCCATATTTTTTTCCAGAAAGAGACTGAAACTGTTTTTGAAGCATGGGCGAGGTTTAAGGAGATTGTTAGAAAGTGTCAACATAGTGGAATTGAACTCTGGATGAAACTCCAGGACTTTTGGGATAGATTGACACCGGCTTCGCGTAGAACATTGAGTAACGCAATCGAAGGCCCTTTGATGAAGAAGACTCTAGAGGAGATAGTTACAATTCTTAACGAGTTATCTGAAGATGCTAATCAGTGGCCCTCGGAGAGTGCCGAAAGAAGAAGATCAACTAGTGTTCACCAAGTGGATGCTAATACATCTGTGCAGGTAATACTTGATGCTTTGGTTAAATAAATACAAAAGCTAGCCTTATCCATGATACAAAGTGAGCCTCCTACACCCTGTGATATATGTGGAAGAGGACACCCTACTCATGAGTGTTAAGCCTCAACTGAGAAAGTGAATGATGTGGGAAATTACAATTGTAATGCAATAGGTCAGAAGCACCCCGGTTTTTCATGGAGTTCACCTGGGGGTACCGCTAATGCATGGCAACAAAAAACCCCAAGATTTCACGGACAATGAGCTCATGATTTTATGAATCAGCCGAGGCAACACTTTCAGCCCCAACAACCCAATCAACTTGGTTTGGAAGATCTCTTGAAGGCCTTCATTGTGAAAATTGATGAAAGATCTGAAGTACAAGGGGCAGCAATTCGAAATTTAGAGAAGCAAGTGGGACAAATTGCAACAATATTATATGAGAGGGTTCCAGGCACTCTCCCTGCCAATACGGAGAGAAATCCCAAGGAAACAGTGAATGCTGTAACTTTTAGAAGTGTACAAGTGTTGAAAGATCCCACCCCAATCCAAAAAGATATGAGACTTGAAAAAGAAAGCGGGGAGCAACTGAAAAGTGATGATGACAAGAAGAAGAATGGCCCAATGAAAGATGATAAAAATAGAAAGGAAGAAAAATCTAGAAGGAGGAACATGAGGAGAGAAAGCATATGCTTGAGCTACCTTTCCCTCAAAATCTATATAGAGAAAAGTTGGACAAGCAGTTAGAGAGATTTGTGGATGTGCTGAAATAGGTTCATGTAAACTTATCATTCATAGAAGTGATCTCCTAAATGCCATCTTATGATAAATTCTTGAAAGAGATCGTTACGAAGAAGAGGAAACTAGAGGAGACCTTAGTGGGCAAGCTCAAAAAGCATTGCAGTGCGATATTGCAAAATAAACTCCCACAAAAGTGCGGAGATCAGGGAGTTTTACTTTACCTTGATTTTTAGGAACTATTAGTTTTGATAAATATTTATGTGATCCTGGTGCCTCAATTAATTTGGAGAGATAAGTTTTGCACCAATATCGTTGCAACTGGCAGACCAAATAACTTTAATACCCGAGGGGATAGTGGAAGATGTGTTACTTCGGGTGGATAAGTTCATATTTCCTGTGGATTTTATAGTGTTAAAAATAAGGAAAAATAAGGAGGTCCACCTCATCCTAGGAAGACCATTCTTAGCGACATGAAGAGCTATATTTAGATATACACGAGAGAAAACTCAAATTTAGAGTGAGTGATGAGACTGTGACTTTCAAGATGGATGTAGAAAAGGGGGTGCAAAAAGGAAAACCAACTACAAGTGTTGAGTGGAAAGTGAAGGGATCGAAAGAGAAGGCTGTAGTGAGCGAGAAAGATAAGTGTGGGGTGTACCCCAAAAAAGCTGAGAAAATAATGTCTGCATGGATATGTGCATTAGTTCGGGCGCGAGGTATAGAGCCCGAGTTCGACTCAGACCCCGACTAGATGTTTAGGGAAATTTCTTTTACCTTATGCTTTTTAATTGTGTCATGTGGACACGCTGCAACTTAAATAGTGGGGTGGGGGATATTTGTCAGTATGTATGCATAGTATTTTTCATTTTTGTTAGTTGTAGTAGTTGGAAATAGAAAAAAATGATTTGTTTAAATTTTTTTATTTTTCTCGATGATGGATATCATCGACGGGTTTCGTGAGTGATTAAATTCGAAAGAAGAAACACAAAAAGTTTTTCGTTTGTAGGTAGTGTACTAATTCCCCCTTGGTTCTTCTTTGTGCCGCGGTTCTTTTCAAATGGTTCTGTTTGAACCGGGTGTAGTTAGTTTTTATTATTTTTGGAGTAGGAAACCTTGTGCTTTGATTTGAATTGAATGCAATATCTCAAGACTTTATTATACCCTGAGATTAGTGAGTGCTTTAATTGTGACGCTTAGGCTCAGATTTTGGCTCTTGTATAAGTACTTTAAATTGTATGATTTTAACTTTGCTTAATTGCTTTGACCAGAGTGTCTTGATAGTCCAATCCTGAGTGATTTATGTGCTATGTGTGTGTGAGGTTCGTATATTCAGTGCATTGCATTTGATGTCTAGAACTTGCCCCGTGTGTTGGAAAAGTGAAGTAGTAGTTTTAGTCACTCTTGGAAGTGATATAGGCATTTCTTAGTTGAGCCAGATATATGCTTTTACCCACATAATTTTTATGTATCATAGTTGACCCTTTTTGAGTCTGTAATTTTTTTTCTTTGGCAACCACATTACAAGCCTTACCTATCTGTTTTAAATGTTTACCTCTCGTGAACACTTGAATTTGTCATGAATTTTCTAAAAGTTAAAGTGCGAGGTGTTGGTTTGGCTTTTAAGTGGAAGTATTGAAATTGAGAGAAAGGTGCATTGTTTTGAAAAAGTAAGAGCCACTTGAAGTTGAAAAAGAAAAGAAAAATTATTGTATTGTTCTGCAAAATATTCCTTGATAGTGGTGACTCTTGATGTATTTGTGCTTAAAGAAGTAGGGAGTTGACGTACATTGATATGAAGGTGGAGTTATAGTTTGATATAAGTGTGGGTTTTGAATGGTTAATTGTATGTATTAAAAGTGCATAGGCAGGTGTAGTCACTCTTATATCCAAATGTACCCTACCCATCCCACAACCTATATTATAACCAATTAAAGTCCTACTTGATCCTCGACTGAATGAGATCAATTAGTAGAGTAGTACACTACGGGCAAGCCTATGGTACGTCTATTGCGGCACATGAATGTTATTTCTGAGAGTGAGCAAATTCTTTCTATTTTGAGTTCCTAATTGTTCTTAAATTTCATTGTTTGTGGAACTACTTTCTATGGTTTCGTGAGGGAACTTGATTCATGAAGTAAAGGTAATGTCATTGACTTGTGTTAGAGTAAGTGAGCAGGTTGTGAAAAACGTGTGGTGCTTTTGAGTCAAATCTTGAGGCGAGGATGTTACGATATTGTGCTTAATCTGTCTTAAATTTTCTTGGTATGATGAGTTATGAGAGTTGTTGAAAAATGTCGTGTCTATATGAAATGTAGTTTGATTGCTCGAGGAGGAGCAATGGTTCAAGTGTGTGGTGTTGATGGTAGGATATAATTACGTGTTTTAGTCGCTTGTTGCACTCTAATTCACTGCACTTTATTTGTGTTTGAGCTTTAATTGATAGTGTTTTGCACTTATTGTGTGTTCTATACCTTGTAGGAGTGTTTCCAAGTTTCGTAGATGTTGTGGAGCTAATTGGAGCTAATTGGAGCTTTGAAGTCTGAGTAAAAGCCCAAGGGATTAATCAGGGATCGTGTTCGGGGGTCGAGGACCAAGTTTGGACATCAAAATCAAATTTGGAGCCATACTTTGAGAATTTTGCACCACTGCGGTGCGTGGGGTGCCGCAATAGAGTATTTTTGACTGAGATATCTTTGCATTATATTGTTTGTTGAGTTCATAGATTCTTCTAAGTAATCGAAAGAGGCTAGTTGAATCATTGATTAAACCTAGTTAAGAGAATAACCGAAAGAGGTTTTCCTAAAGACCAATCCACTGCGCATTCTTGCATATCTCCACGTGCTTAAATTTGTTCATCTTGTGAGGTTAAGACTTAATCAAGAGAGGATTTTTTTATGAACGTTTGAACTAATAATTGAGTGAATTCGAGATACTTACTTGAACATTAGAAGTGAATTATCTAGAGTTAGTCCTGAACAATTATCTTGCACCTATCCTATCAAAACCCTATCTTCTCCCATTAATAACCTTCTTTTCTTATTCCTTATTTTAGATTGTCATTAGTCAATAGCTTTAGATTATTAGTTAATTTTAGTTAGACATCATATAAATATCAATTGTTGATCATCTTGGATAGCAACCAAGATAGAAACTTTAAATCTAATCACTGCAGATATGATATTATACTATACTATATTTGATTAGCGAGCAGAACTTAAGTGTGTGCTTTGCGCTCGTCACATTACAGTTGGCATGAATACCTGTCATGTAGGCATTGAGATACATTTTTCCTCATGTTGTACGACATTGTGATATTCATGCCTTCACATGCACATTGACATGTAGACATATAGATGTACTTTACTCAAGCCATCTGCATATAAACATCTTATCTGTTGTTCAAATTTATTAGGAATAATCATAATTTTCGGACTTACTCATATTTCGGTGATTTTGGTGAAATATTTGGGTTTTACTGTTATACTTAAAAAGCATGTCTATTTTCCGAAAATGTGAACGAGCTGAGCATCATATCCTTGAGTTATTTCTTGTACTACTTTGATTATCTTGGTATGATTTGTTATGGGCTATTGGTGTTGAACTCTTACCATTGTCCAAGCTTGTTACTGCTTTCAACCTAAGGTTAGGTTTGTTACTTATTGAGTACATGGTGTCGATTTTAATCATATTGTACTCCTGTACCTTGCGTGCAGATTGTGGATGCTGATATTGTTGTGCAAGGCAGAAGTTGGCATTGAATATGTACTTGCATTCCGGCCATTGCTGCCTCTTGTTCTTGGTAGGTTTAGAATTATTAATCTGTTCATGTATATTTCAGATAGGTGATGTATTTATTTTATACTAGCTTTGTGAACTCTAAATCTTGGAAGCTCATGATTTGTACTACTCATCCTTGTGGAGTTGTGTAAAATTTAGTTATTTCACCTTTGACTCATATCAATATTATTATATTATGTTTTATTGTTATTTGGCTTACCTAGCGGGTTGGGTTAGGTGCCATCTTGACGTGTTGGATTTTGGGTCATGAGAAATTAGTATCAGAGCTCTAGGTTCATAGGTTTTATAAGTCATGGGAAAATGTCTAGGAGAGTCTTGTGGATCAGTATAATGACGTCCTTATCTATCTTCGAGAGGCTACATGGCATTTAGGATATATTTCCCATCTTTCCTCCTTTATCATGTGACATTAATTCATCCTGAAGCGTATCTCTTTGAATTCCATCAACTCACTCGTATGCTTATGTGAGAGCTCGGTATCGGTTGTGCATCGACGGCTTGTGATTCTGTGGATGAGGTGAGAGATGTGTTTTCTGCGTTTTGGTGATGGGCCAGTCTAGAGGACTTGAGTCCAGGTTTAGACCGCATCTTAGGCTCAGTAGTTTCAGTTGTGTGAGCATGTGCCTTTGGACTTATATGTCCGATAGTGTCATTGTGAGTGGAATTTGTGGCTTGATGAGTGGTTGGATGGTTATATGATGTGACTGTGAGATGTGTTCGGATGGTTCGAATGTGTTGAGAAGAGTTTGCTTGAGATGCGAAAAGGACTATTGGGTCCTTGATTCTGTCTTGATGTGACATATATTCTCGAGTTATGAGTGTGTTGAAGGATCTTTCATGTTGTTTAATTGAGAAACGAATTAGATTGTCATGTCTTTTTGATGAGTTCAAACTCAGGAAGATTAAGTGATTACGTAGTAGTGGTGGCTGTGAAAGGGTATAGAGAGATGTCAGTTTGAGGCTAAGTAGGTGGTTTATCACCTGCGGGATAATCTACATATGTGTGATCCTTATGATGTTATGTGGAGGCTTTCTTTCTACAAGTGGGTGTAGGTGTTGCGATTTGAGTTTGGATTGGTTGAGAAAGTTGACGTGACCGTCACTAGGATGAATGTGAGCTTAGCAGATGATTTGATGCATTATATGGTTTGTGTTACATGAGTTTATGAAGGATTTAGTTGAATCTCACTACAGTATTATGGTAGTAATAGAGTATGGGCACTGTGAGTTATCGAGTGTTTTGATCTATGGATTTGATCCAAATGGGGGAGTCTGCTATCGATGATTAGATTGAATGGTTACATGTTGTATTGGTTTCGGTCTGAGGAATACTTGTGGATCGGTCACAACTTGTAGAGGCTGGTTTTGAGCATGACCTAAGAAAGGAAATTTCTGGATGCATGGTTATTATACTTTATGGATATATAGAACTCTTGGAATGATTAGGGCTTGTTGTTCGTGGGTGATGTGATGTGCTAAGTAAAGAGTTTCACTCGGTTTCTTAGAGGTATGGATTACTCCTTTGGGTGTTGTTGTGCTAATAGGGCACAAGTCGTTCGGCCCGTTTGAGCGGTGCAATTGAGATTTGAGCAGAGTGGATTTCTCTTGAGAAGGTTCTAATGGATTCAAGATTTGTATGTAGCAATTGAGAATTTTCTGGATTTGTATATGGCTAGAACCTTCAGATGGTGTCGGGACTTGTGGTGTTTCTGTATCACAATGGATTTTACATTTCGGTATCATAAAGGTAAAAAGAAACAAGTTTAAATTCACATAAGGTCTCTTCTGAGGGGGTGTCTCGATTGTGGTACTTTTTAGGTGCGTAAGAGGGAATAAAATGTCTTATGGGCCTTAGGGCGGTGTGATTTTATGATAGGATCCCTTGTGGTGAGATTTGGGTAAGGATCGTGGTGTTCTGGAAAGGAGAAGTGTGATCTTAAGGGTAACTCGGAGAAATAGGACAACTTGGTTGTAGGTTGGATCAACACGGTAATAGATACGATCGGTTCTTTGGGTACTTATGATTTGGTGAGGCTCTACAGGTGTTTTGGTGGCAATACTCTTGGGTTGATGACCTGCGTGGCTTGGTTGAGTTAGAGAGATTCAGTTCTGATGGCTTGGTTATGTGAAAATAGGTTTTGAATGGTTCTTGATGGTTTCTATCACGATTTGAGATGGATATTTCCTACCGGCATGAACAACATGTTGCGTATAATGATTTTCTACTGGATGAGATCAAGCTAAAGGTTCCTAGAAAGTTGAGTATGTATTATGCTGGTGACTCGGAGTTGATTATGAGATTCTCATGCTTTTCATATGATCACATGATAGATAGGATGTGTTGTGTGGGATTGAGAATTGCATATGCAAGGTCACATTTCAGTTTCAAAGGGAAGGTCGTGAATTCTTAGACAACATGGACGGTTTTCAGATGACAAAATGAATACTATTACTACTTAGTATTTCCTGAGACAGGTGCACATTTCAGAAAGCGCACTATGTTTTTACTTACAGATGCTTCATTAGTATCATAGTTTTCGTCTGGTTGATCGACTGTTGATGTTCAGATTTTGCTATGTGTCATGGAGGAAGTATAGAAGTATTTCTCGTGAGGAAGATTATGTATAAGTGATGTGTTGTTCATTCAAGTGGCGGAGTTGGGATAGGCTATGGTGATTCATGTGTTCTATGGATTTGGTGACTGAAAAACCTCTGAAGCAGATTGTTCCAGAGTTGCGGACTGTGAAGATGCGGCCAAAGTTAGCTAGATGGTGGTACATTTTATGGTTAAATCATTGTGGACTTTTGGAGGGACATTTATCCATTTGGGGGATGATCGGAGTTGATTTGGGGGCCTACTGGTAGGCCCAATGAGTATTTGTATTCTACACCGGGTCAAAATTATTGACCCAACACCGTTATTGCTCAAAAGAGTGTCATTCGGTTAGAGTTGAGCATGTTCATGTTATGATATGTTCTATGTTTTACCCTTCTACGCTATGAGGGGTCATGATTTATTGGTTATATGCGCACCTATGCGATTCTGTTGGGTCCTTGCACCGAAATTCGAGCAAGATGGTTATTGGGATGTTGAATGGTTGATTGCACATTGGTTATGTTCTCTTCGGGTTGTGGTATATTGTGATATTTCTTCTCCATGGTTATGGTCATACACTTCATGTATTTGATGTCGAATTATGTGTAGTTGTTGGTTCTGAGCATGGTCACTTGAGGTATTTCATATGAGCCGGTATTTGGATGGGTTACGCATTGCAGCGGGGCTATTTTGGGATATGTTCCTTAGTGTTGGATTCGTGTGTCTTGGTTCTACTATGTATGATGGGCCCGTAGCGTTGGGGTTATGGTGGTGCTTGTTGAGCTTGCATGACAGTTCTCTCAATTGAGTCATTTTCCATGTTTGAGTATATTTGAATTGTTGCTTACTGGTGCACGGATTGCTCGGCTTATGGATTTAGGTTGCATAGGTTTGGAATATCAATAGAATGGTTGTGTTTGATTAGATGAGGTTGTTGGACCTAGGATGGATGCTATTGGATTTGGTTGCGGTATATTTGGAAGGATAGTGTCACTGATCGACTTAGAAATTGGCTACAGTTCTTGTTGAATGAGGGAGAGCTCCATGACTTGTTGATCTAATGAGTGGTTATGAGTTTATGTATGTTTCTTTCATCATTGATAGTGTGAAAAGGTTTGCTTGATATGAGGTTTATTATCGGTGCTGAGTTTGTTTTTGAGCAGCTACTGTGATCGAAAATTATTGCTATAAGTATGTGAGTTATGTGGTACATCATGTGATTACGTCTTGGGTTATGGTTATGGCTTGTTACAACTTGTTCAGACTTATACAATGTGTAGATGCAAGATTCGAATCTTGTAAGGAATTCCAGATATTGAAAATTGGGTTCTAAGGCTTATGAGCTAAGGTTGAAGTAATGGTCTTCAGTTATGTTCTGTTATCAGGTTTACATAGATTGAGGTGACAATGGATCATCCCCCGGTTGGATATTGGAAATTAGGTTCTAAGGCTTATGAGCTAAGGTTGAAGTAATGATCTTCAGTTATGTTGTGTTTTCAGGTTTACATGGATTAGGGTGACGTGGGATCACCCCCGTGTATGTGCACGATAAGGTTACACCGCGATTTTATGGCTTGGGAATGACTCCTTGCACATTTGAGGACGAAAATATGTTTAAGTGGGGGAGGATGTACTGACCCGACCCATTTTTTTGAGCATTTGCACTTCACTTGGTGTTTTGAGGGCATGAGCAGCTCTGTATGATGTATTATGACGTGTGTTTATCGTCGGTTTTGTTTTTTCAGGTGTTTCAGAATTCGTTTGGAAGAATAAATTTCATGTTTCAAGCTTTAAGTTGGAGGAGTTGACTAAGTTTGACTTTTTAGCATTTGACCTCAGTTCGGAGTTTTGATTTTTCTGTTAAGTCCGGATGGTAATTTGGACTTAGTCATATGCTCGGATTTGCATTTGAATATTACTAGAAGGTTTCAACACTAATTGGCGAAAGTTGGAAATTTGAAGATTTGGAATGCTCATATGTTGGTCTGGGAGTTGACCTTGATGATAGGATTGTGGTTCTGGGAATTGGAACAACTTTGTTATGTCATTTGGGACTTGTGTGAAAAATTTGAGTTCATTCCGGGTTGATTTGATATGTTTCGACACGAGTTTTGGAAGTTGAAAAATTCAAAGTTTGTTATGTTTGATTTGAGGTGCGATTTGTCATTTTTATGTTGTTATGAGTGATTTGAGGCCTCGAGTAGGTCTGTGTTATGATATAGGACTTGTTGGTATTTTGGATGGGGTCTAGAGGGGCTCGGGTGAGTGTTGGACAAGGTTTAGATCGTTTTGGACCATTTTGGTTAGGCTGGTTTGGCAGGGACTCTGGTGTGACCGCACTTGCGGAGCTATGGGCGCAGGTGCATAGCCGCAAAAGCTGCAAAGGAATCACAGAAGCAGAGGGTGCAGCTGGGATAAGGAGTACGCAAATGCAGATGTTTCTTCACATATGCGAAGGCGCATATGCGGTTGCTTTGGCGCAGAAGCGGAAGGGGCGCAAAAGCAGAGCTTGTAATCACACCTGCGATGTCACATAAACGTGCAGTAGTTCCATAGGTGCGAGTGGTCGTCTGGTAAGTGGAGTCGGCAGAAGCGAAACTTGCGTCGCAAAAGTGATGCTGCAGAAGCGGCTATTCTCTCTGCATATGCGGAAATCCTAGGCATATTCTATATATTTCGAGGGTTTGTTGATTTATTCACATCATGAGTTGGGGAGCTCGGACTGAGATGCGTTTTGAGGTGATTTTCACTATATGGAGGGGGGGTAAGTGTTCTTTACACAGTTTTGATTATATTTCATGAATCCATCTTCGTTTTTGGCATTTGATTGATGATTTCAAACTGAAATTTGGGGAGGTTTTGTCTAAAATTTCATGAAGTGAATTTTTGAGTCTTTAACATCGATTCGGAGTTGAATTTGAGTAAAACTAGTAAGGTTGGACTCGTAATTGAATGGGCTGTCTAATTTTGTGAGTTTCGTCGGATTCTGAGGTGCGAGCCCGAGTTTGACTTTTTGGTTGATTTTGGGCTTTTGATTAAATATTCCACCTTTATCGATTTGGGTTTGTTTACTTTTGGAATTATTTGATGTTCTTGAGTTGCTTTTGGCTAGTTTCGAGTGGTTCAAGGTCGATACGCGCGGGATGGAATTATTGGGGTATTGTTTGGCTTGTTCGGTATTAGGTTTGGCTTGTTCGAGGTAAGTAACACTTCTAAACTTGGTTGAGGGTATGAATACATGAATATACATGTTATGTGTTTGGTGTTGAGGTGACGCACATGCTAGGTGATGGGCGTGTAGACGTGCACCGTGTGAATTATGACTCGGTCGACTCTGTGGTATTGTGTAGTAACCTAATATTATTTGTATCCATAAAATTTCTACGTGCTAGCATAGTTGAGCTGTGATCCGTGTTAAAAACCATGTTTAGGTATGCTTATCCTGTTGGGACCCACTAAGGTCATTTGTGTTGTTGAGTTATTGCTTAATCGCAACTACATACTCAGTCATACTCATTCATTGCATATCGTATCTCAATCTCTGTTATCATTTGTCTCACATCATATTATCATTGTTTGGGTTGATTGTGATGAGATTTGTGAGGCCGAGAGACCGGAGAGACTGATGACTGAGTGAGGACGAAGGCCTGATTGTGAAGATGTTTCTAGGATCGAGCTGCACGCCGCAACATGCTTTGTTGATTCATGCCATGATTGGCTTATATTAGTGCTTGGGAAGGATCCGCCCCTCCGGAGTCTGACATACCAGTAGTGAGTGCAGGTACCAACTAAGTGCAAGAGCGAGTGTCGAGTGATTGGGAGGACTGATTGATTGTGAGGACTAAGTGGCCGTGAGGACTGAGTAACTGTGAGGACTGAGTGACTGTGCAGACTGAGTGAATGGGAGGACTAAGAGAATTGACACTCCGAGAGTATGCATATGGTTTTATCATTGTGTTGCATTACAGTTGGCATGCATACTTGGCATGTAGGCATTGTGATGGATTTTCCTCATGTTTTATGACATTGTGACATTCATGACTTCACATGCACATTGACATGTAGGCATAGAGATGTTGTTGAAAGTTTTTGGGGAAACCACAATTTTCAGACTTACTCATATTTCAGTGATTTCGGTGAAAGATTTGAGTTTTACTGTTATACTTGAAGAGCATGCATATTAACCAGAACTGTGAACGAGCTGAGCATCATATCCTTGAGTTATTTATTGTACTACTTTTATTATGTTTTTATAAGTTGTTGTAGACTATTAGTGTTGAACTCTGACCGTTGTCCAAGCTCGTCAATGCTTTCAACCTAAGGTTAGGTTTATTACTTATTGAGTACATGGGGTCAGATGTACTCATACTACGCTTCTGCACCTTGTGTGCATATTGTGGATGTTGATGAGTTGTGTATGGCTGGAGTTGGCATTAAAGATGTACCTACGCTCTGGTCATTGCTGCCTCTTGTTCTTGATAGCTTTTGAATTATTAATTTGTTCCTGTATATTTTAGACAAATGATGTATTTGTTTCATACCACCTTTGTAAACTCTAAATCTTAGAAACTCATGATTTGTACTACCAATCCTTGAGGATTTATATAAAATTCAGTTATTTCACCTTTGACTGATATCATTATTATATTGTATTTTATTATTATTTGGCTTATCTAGCGGGTTGGGTTAGGTTCCATCACGACAAGTTAGATTTTGGGTCATGACAATAAATACCTTATGGGAGCATGTTAATTAAAGGAGAGTAGAGAGTCCAAATAACTAATGAATTATTCAAAGCGAAAATAGGAAAAGATTATTGATCAAGAGAAAGTATACCCAAGTGAAGGAAATAATTTGTCCACTCATAAGTAATTGATACAACTCTTTGAGAATTACCAGATATATCCTAATCCAGTCTAAGTTTCAATAAGCAAGTAGACAAGTTCCATACGGGGGGAGGGTAACTAGATTTTTTTGCCTAAAAAATTGCCCCGTGCAATATAAATAATATTTCGCAACTCCCTTATGTATAAGGATTTCTCATATTATTCAACAAGCACGGTCTATCATCTCCTGTTACCCGATTAAAAATGAGAAAACTAAGCGTCACACAATCGAAACAAGTAAGACTTCACACAAGATGCAAGTAGCAAAAAAGGCTCGAGTTTACCTCCTCATATAGACACATATGCAACGATCAAGTAAACGAGCTATTATTTTTCAAGTTAACTATGCTTAAGACTAGGTGGATAGGTAATTATTAGTAGGTGGATCTGCAGATAGAGCATGTTGTGTCTTCTGAAACCTATAGGCATGATGCCTAGATAATTGAATTTAGAATAAACAATTGAGTAATCGTAATTCTTATTGTGTTTAATCCTATATCCGTGGTTTCTAAGCGAGCAAATACAATTAAAAAGTTTCAACAGTCAGCATAAAAACCTATAGACATGATTTCTAGATGGTTAGATTTAGGCAGTAAAACATTTTAAAACATAAATTTGTTACATAGATCCTATAGCCATTCTTTGTAGGCGAGCCACATAACTGAGGAAGAGATATCAATGTAAACATTCTCAATTACTCAAATGGAATCCTATAGGCATGTGGTTTATGTGTAGAAGTAAGGCAAGTTAAACAAGTAGTAGGCAAATTCAATTTAAATCATAAAGGCATATTTTCTAACAGTGAGTCTCGTTGATAAGATTGATATTGGAATTAATAAAATTTCTAAACCATGTTCTCTAAGTGAATATGCATGGCTGACAGCCTATAGGCATGTTGTCTATACACAAATAATTCTCAAAGATAGAGCATGGCAAATAAGATATTTAAGCCATATAGGCATGTTTTCTATCAATTCATGCAAGAATTAACGTATCCCCTCCACCACCACCACTTTAACTAATTTCCCCATCATTCGTCATTACAAATTATTACAGGCCCAAATGAAATAATATAAGCCCAAATAGAACAATTACATGTCCAACATAAAGGAAAGTAACCCAATGATGTTTCTGGGCCTTCAAATAGGTTTTAGAACCTCATATGGGCAGTAGGCCCAAAACTTCAAGCACTGGGATTTATACCGAAGCCAATTACCTAAACATAGCCCAGCATGCCAGGACCAAATGACAATGACAACCATATGGCTTACCCATTAACCATCATAAAGACACATGCAACAACATGCACAATACCAAGCTAGTCATTCAACTTCAAATTCCGGGCAGAGAAGGATATAAGGATTTTAGCAAGCACATAAAACATGTAAGACACATAGGTTCACACACAATGACTTTCCATACTTATCCAACATGTTAAAGAAATAATATAACAAAGGTAGACACCATAGAATAACTAGAACTTAATCGCATAGAATGGAAAACGGGGATTCAAGGTAAATATATAGTCAATAGTCTAACTTTAAAGGTGGATAAGTTCTAGTAAGATGTCAGTTTAGGTAGGGAAATATAGAACAGGAGAACAAGATGAAACACAATCAACAACATACTCATATGGAGTCACATAATCAAAAGCAAACTATGAAAGAACAATTCTGGTAGTGAACCCTTAGCACATGAGTCTTAGGAGGCATGATCATGAACTGATTCAAGTAGAACTTCTACAAGATTTTTTCAACATACGAAATCTAAGGAAGACATGGTCACAATTAATTAGTGACCAAGCAGGCAAACCGGTATGAATGGTCCAAAATAACTTACAAGCAATTACTTAGTTCAAACATGAGAGACTTAACATATTGAAATTCTACACATACATCAGTCATTACAAGAAGGCTCCAAAAGTTTAAAGTGGTGCATAGGATCATGGTAGATGACAAGTATGCAAACCCAGAGTTAATACAATAAGAGGGCAGAACTTATTCCAATCAACTGCACAGAGAAAGAACATGCTGCTCATTTAGAAGTCTTGGACTTAGGCAACACTAAAACACATAGAATTGGAGGGGAGAAAACATCATTGAGGCAAATAAATCAGTAAAACACTTAACATAATATTAGAGTTTAGATTTCATGAAAAACTAAACCATATTTTTTCACAGACTTAGAGCATATGCATAAACAAAAAGAAATATAATTGCAAAGGAAAATAGTACTAACCAGTTGTAAATTAAACGAGGAAATAAAGGAGGAAGACTTAGTCTTAATAGTGGTATAATTAGCAGTGATAAAGAGAGAACAACATAACTCCCAAATCCAGTGCGTCAGCGTTCACAAGATCCTCGAACGAGCTCCAAGTAATACTTGCATTAGATAAAGCTAATGAATCAGTTTCGATGGCCTTGGCTTTCATCCGTCCAAGAACCCAACAGTTTCAAAAGATATTTGAATTAACAGAATGAGTGAGTGAGCGATATAGCAGTGACTTTCAAGTCTGCCTATAGGTGAAAGCGGAGAGGGATTATATAGTGTTCAATTAGGCGAATAAATAAGGATAGAAATCAAACACATATAACCAAGGAAAGAAACTCTCACATGCAATCAGTAAAGTAGCCGATAAAGGAGGAAATCAAATTTAAAACCCTAGTTAGGGTTCAACGTTTGAAAATCGGCATGTTGGTGTGACAAATCAACCTTTTTTCTGTATATGGAAAGATATCAACCAAATATCAAAGATTAAAGTCGATACGGTTTGATCTGGAAAAGTAACACTTGCCAACGTGTGCATAATAGCGAGATATTACAAATAAGGTAAGTGAATCGTGGAGTGATTCCATTTCCTAGTTGAAATCACAGAGGGGTTGAGTGGTAAGGCGGCTAGGGTTTTTGGAGGAGGGAGACGAGTTGGGAGTGTTTGAGGGTGGAGAAGACGTTTGGGGTTCGGATAATTAAAAATGGGAGGGTTATTATGGGCCATTAATCATTTGAGATCAACAGATGAGATTCAATGGGAAGTGGAGTGGGTTGAAATTTTGGTCCTGACCGGGTTTAGGAAAGAGGGATCGTTTGGCTTGGGCTTAGGGTCGTTTGGTATGGCTGTAGAGAAATGGGCATGGGGTTTGGTCATTTGGTCTGAATTTTGGTATGAATTTGGGTTAGAATTAACACAAATAGAAATTACAGAAAAAATAAATTAATAAAATAAATAATAAATATAAAAATAGTTATTTATGCAATTTAATACCTTTGAAATAGTGACTGAATATTGTAAAAACATAAAAATGCTATTTTGATCTAAATAATACAACAAATACAATTATTTGTAGAATATAGGCTATCATTGAAAATAATATTTAAATAGTATGAAAAAATTAAAAATATAATTATTAAAAAAATGAAGTAAAATATATACAATAAGCACATGGGTAAAAATAATTAATTTGGAGGATTAAATCACCTAAAATAATTTGAAGGAGAAATAAATAAACATTTAGCAATTAAAAATGCAAAAAATCAAATTTAGAAGCTTTAAAAATTATAAAAATATTTGCATGAACTCTTGTAATGTAAATTGGATAATAATACAAAATAATATTGTGAAAAGTATATGGAATACTTTATAAAATTGAGGGCAAAATAGAGTATCGACAACTATCCCTCTTTACCTAGGAAAGATGAAAGAATTATCGGGTAATAAAATGATAATCAATTTTGTCCAAATAAATGAGGATGTGAGTATGAGGTACTTAAAATAAGGGATCCGAACCCTGGTTCTTGAGTTGCCTACATTTCCCTGTTTTACCGGAATCAGGCTACGTGTAGTTTTGGATCCAACGGCAGACAAGACCGATAGAGTCGTTATGAATAGATTGAATTCTTCGAAAAATTATTTGGAGAACAATGTCATGAATAGTTTATGTTTTAGGTGAAGAGTATGAATGGTAGTAATGCGAAATTGAACATTACAGATGCATGAAACAGTATGTTCGGGGCAGTTACAGGAGTGGAGGTAATTAGTTGTCGGTTATCAATTACTTTAAGGACAATCAAGGGATGTGAACGTTTTGAATAGAAACTGGAACGAGAGTTGCTTCTTTTTTCAGAACAGTTAGTTACCTACAAAACTTAAAATGCGATGCACGCAAATATATACGGTTATTGCATAAATTTAAAAATGATGTAAATTTCCTTTGGACCATGAGAGTCATTTCCGGACAATGAGGATGATGTCTTTAGATCATGATATCCTGGACCATGAGGCGTATGATAAATGATTCATATGCCATGAAATGATGCCCTCAAAACACGAGGATAGTGCCTCTGGACTATGACGCCTTTGAATAACGATATGCAACTTGGGGATCCTTAGGCCATGGAATGGTGTCTTCGGTCCATAAAAATGATGCCTTCGAAATATGATGCCTTTGGACAATGTGGCGATATCTCAGCCCATGAAATACAAGGATGCGGTGATATGAATTGTTTGATAGAGGAAACAGATAATGCATAGTCACATGCGATAATGAAGGAATGCAATGCTTAGCCTTGTATGAGATAAGGGCATTGCTTAGGCCTATGCAAATGAAGGCAATGTTTAGCCTTATGGAATGAAGGAGGCAGTTCTTAGCCTTATGCAATACAATGAGGGTAGTGCTTAGCCCTTATGAAGAAATGTAGCATTTAGCCTTATCCAATGATAGAGGCAGTGCTTAGCCTCTTGCAATGTAATGGGGGAATTTCTTAGCCATATGCAGAGAAAGAGTGCTTAGACTTATGCAAAGATGGAGTCCGTGCTTATCCTCATGCAATGTAATGAGGGTAGTGCTTAGCCCTATGCAGAGAAAGGCAGTGTTTAGCCTTATGCAATGATGGAGTCTGTGCTTAGCCTCATGCAATATAATGAGGACAGAGCTTAGCCCTATGCCGAGAAAGGCAGTATATTGCCTTCTAAAATGATGGAGGATGTGCTTAGCCTCATGAAATATAATGAGCACAGCTCTTAGTCCTATGCAGAGAAAGGCAATATTTAGCCTTATGCAATTTAATGAGAGCAGTGCTAAGCCCTATGCAGGGAAAGCCAATGCTAATAGTTATGCAATGATGGAGGTAGTGCTTAGCCTCGTGCAATGTAATGAGGGAAACGCTTAGACCTAAGTAAATGTAAGAGAGGAAATTAATTCTTAGCTTGACGCATTTAGGCTAGGTAGAATTTATCTATGTGAAGATAGCTGTCTTTTTTGTGCATCCCTGTGGTCACCTTTGATAATGTTCTATCTGTTATTCCTACATCCAAAAGAAATTGTAAGTCAAGGGATGATTGGTCCGTGCTTTCAATTCCTCATTTTTCCCTTGCTCCTGGCTTGATGCCGTTTTGCTTGAGCTGGCCTTGATAGCATTTGGCCATTACAAAATGGAGTTTTTAAGATATGCAATTTGCAATCAATTAGTTGTAGGAAATGTTATTTTTTAAAATATGTGATAATGCATAAGACAAATAGTTTTGTCAAATCATAGATTGAGACACGCTCTTGAGACATTGCAACATCTTTATCTTGGAATTTTGAGGACACCCTCTAAATTTTGCCCCAGTTCTGGCGCATACTTTCGGCAATATCCTTTCGGTGATCCTTGACGTGATGACATTAAACCTGGCGAAGCTCAAAATCTCACCCTAGTTTCTGACCATAGAGGGGAATGAAGATTTTATAATAATATGACCAAACCCACTAGGCCGTCTATGTATCCCCTCTTAAATGGGAATCAGGTCAAGTGTAGTTCATGTTACATAAAAAGAAAGTACAAATACAATCTCAAACATAATATCTCTTGACGAGGTCTGAATTGATAGGTTTTGGCCATATCTCTCCATGGTTCTGCCAGTATGAGTTCTCCTCTTGTCAGCACTCGATGAACCATGTATGGCCGTTGCCAGTTAGGTGAGAATTTTTTCTTTGCTTCATCCTGATGTGGAAATATTCGCTTCAGCACAAATTTCCCTGGTATAAAATGTCTCGATGTAACCTTCTTGTTAAAAGCCCTTGCCATCCTGTTCTGGTATATCTAACCATGACACACCGCGTTCAGCCTTTTTATCATCAATGAGATCCAATTGTCTTGGTCCCTTCTTGTTACCGACTTCCTGTATGATACTCAGGAAAGGAATTTCCACCTTGGCGGGTATAACCACCTCAGTACTGTAAATCAATAAATAGGGAGTTTCCCCAGTTGACGTTCGACCATGATGCGGTATCCGAGCAAAGCAAGTGGTAGTTTTTCGTGCCACAATTTTTAGTTGTCCACCATTTTCCTTAGTGTCTTCTTAATGTTTTTGTTGGCGGCTTCCACGACTCCATTGATTTGTGGCCTATATATTATAGAGATCCGGTGTTTGATCTTGAATGTTCCAGACATAGCTTTCATCAGGTCACTATTGATATTGGCGGCGTTTTTAGTAATGATTGATGCACGTACCCCGAACAGGTAGACAATATGGTCTCGGACAAAATCTGCTATGACCTTCTTAGTCACAACTTTATAGGAGGCGTCTTTGACCCATTTTGTGAAGTAATTGATAGCCACCAAGATAAATTTGTGTCCGTACAACGAGCTCGCTTGGTTCGATGAAATCTGTAAACCAGGTAGAGAAAGGCCTGGGCGAACTCGTCATATTGACTTCATTAGGTGGTACTCATATCATATTAGCATTTACCTGGCACTGTTGACATTTTTGCACGTACTTAATGCAGTTAGTTTCCATGGTCATCCAAAAATATCCTTCCCTTAATATCTTTTTGGCTAGAACGAACTCGTTCATGTGAGGTCCGCAGGTTACAGCATGTATCTCTTCGAGCAACCTTTATGCTTCCTTGGTGTCGACACATATTAGCAAACCCATGTCAGCAGTCCTTCACTACAAAATTCATCCACTCTGAAAGAAATGGTTAGCCAACCTTCATAATGTGCGCTTTTGAGTATGTGTAGCGCCTTTTGGGTACTCTTCCCTTTCAAGATATTCTTTGATGTCGTGAAACCATGGGTTCCCATAAGCTTCTTCTTAAACATGAGCACAATAGGTATATTTCTTTCATATCTCTATTAGGATAGGGTCCATATAATTCTCTTGTGGATGTTTTATCATGGAATCTAGGATGCCCAATGCATATGCGAACTCGTTCTGAATTCTAGGAACATATTTGAATTCTATCTTTGGGAACCTCTTGATCAAATATTGCACACAATGTATGTATGTCAGTATCTTGGTATTCTTGGTGGCCCATTCTCCAAGTATCTGGTGTATTAGCAAGTCTGAATCTCCAATTACCAATAATTCTTAAATGTTCATGTTGATGACCAACTTGAGACCCAGAATGCAAGACTTAAATTCAACCATATTGTTGGTGCATGGGAATCTGAGCTTGGTGGATACCGGATAGTGCTGGCTGGTTTTTTATATTAGGACAGCTCTGATGCCCACTCCCTTGTAGTTTGGGGATCCATCGAAGAACATTCTCCTACCATAATATGCTTTGGAGATATCTTCTCCTATGAAAGACACTTCTTTGTCGAGAAAATACGTTTTTATTCTCCGCCTACAGGATTCTCTGTCAGGTGGTCGACTAATGCTTGGCCCTTAGCAGCTTTCTGAGTCACATAGACGATGTCGAACTCACTTAGCAGTATCTGCCACTTTGCTAGATTCCCAGTAGGCATCAAATTCTAGAAAATATACTTTAAAGGATCCATTCTTGATATGAGGTATGTGGTGTACGCAAAGAAATAATGCCTCAACTTCAGGGCTATCCATGTTAGAGTGCAACATATGCGTTCCAATAATGAATATCGAGTTTCTTAAGGTGTGAACTTCTTACTCAGATAATATATTGCCTGCTCCTTTCTTTTGGTCACATCATGTTGTCACAAAAGGCATCCAAATGCTCCGTCCAACACGGACAAGTACAATAGTAGAGGTCTTCTAGGCTCTGGTGGGACCAGCATAAGAGGTTTGGACAGATACTCCTTGATTTTGTCGAAGGCTTTTTGACAGTCCTCAGTCCAACTTGTGGCAGCATCCTTTCTCAGCATCTTGAAGATTGGTTCACATATCACTGTCGACTGTGCTATGAAACTGTTGATATAGTTGAGATGGCCCAAGAAACTCATTACCTCCTTTCTTGCTCTTTGGTGGAGGAAGATCCTTAATGTCTTTGACCTTTGACGGGTCTAACTTAATGCCGCATCCATTGACGATTAAACCTGGCAACTTCCCCACAGGGACTTTGAAAGAACATTTGCAAGGTTCAACTTCAGATTGTATTTTCGTAGCTAGTTGAAAAACTTTCTCAGGTATGCTATGTGATATGGGCTCTTCTTAGACTTGATGATAACATCATCCACGTACACGTCTATTTCCTTGTGTCTCATATCATGAAAGAGAGTGGTCATGACTCTTATATATGTTTCCCCGGTGTTCTTCAAACCAAACTACATTATCTTGTAGTAGTATACTCCTCATGGCGTAATGAAAGTTGTATTTTTGGTATCCTTTTCGTCTATCCATATCTGGTGGTACCCTGCGAAGCAAAAAACAAAGGATTGGAGTTTGTGCTTGGCGCGATTATCAATCAATATGTGTATATTGGGTAGTGAGAAATCATCCTTACGACTTGCTCTGTTCAGATCTCGCCAATCAATGCACACCCTAACCTTCCTGTCTTTCTTTGGTACAGGCACAATATTGGCTAACCAGGTTGGGTCTTTGACTACTCAAAGGACTTTGTCTTTGATTTTCTTGGTAACCTCCTATTTTATCTTCAAACTCATATCTAGCTTGAATTTTATAAGTTTTTGTTTCAATGGTGGACACATGGAATTGGTAGGTAGCTTATGATCCACTATGGATGTGCTCATCCCTTTAATGTCATCATAAGACCATGCAAAGATGTCCCCATATTCCTTCAGAAATATGATGCACTCTTCTCTGTGTGACGGTGATATATGAATGCTAATGCAAGTTTCTTTAACTATTTTGAAATCTGCCAGATTAACGGCCTCACTTTCTTCTAGTGACTTTGGTTTGTTTTCAAAATCGTCTATTTCCCTAAAAATTTCCTCAAGTATTACATCGATTTTCCATTCTTCTGAATCACTCTCGTCGTTTTGCATAGTCTCATTACATGTCATAGTATAGATTCAACATGATAGGGAGTAGTTATGCTGAAAAGAATGCATAGAGGTAATACTATAAATAAACGAAAGGAAATGATGTATCAATTAAACTTAAAACTGTCAAACAAACACGACTCGATGTCTCGAGTATTTGTTACAAAACAAAATATTGTAATATCTTAAATGTTAGAAAATAATTTTAAAAGGAAATCATGCAAGTTTTGCCAGGCTACCCAAGTGCTCGGCGAGCCTGGGATAGTGCACCAGTCCAGTTCCCAAGAATAGCTCCATTTCCTACCGTTTTGATGGTAAGGTCTTCCCCCCCCCCCTCTCTCCCCCCAATATCACATTCAAATCCATATCTTCCTCATGCAGAAACATGTTCCTCATGCTAGTTAAGATCTCATCATCTTCGGAACCCCAAATCATGTCGGCCTTGCAGAATGTCTGATGCAACGATGGTATGGGTTTAGGCAATGGGTAATAGGAGTCATGCCATGGTGGTGACCGATCCTTATATTCTTGAATTGTGTATTCGTACCCGAGACCGAAGGGTGTGCCTTGAGTACGTGGTCGTATTAGTTTTGTTATCCCATGAAGCTTGGGCCGAGACCTTTTCCTGGCTCATACCCCAACCAAAGCAGCATTCTTAGCACATTGTTGCTCCTCCATTGTCCTCTATCAATTGTGTTTATTCGCTCGATGCTATGAATGTTTCTCCTCCCAACTTCCTTTTGTTTTCAACTGCTGGTACGGTCTGGTTGGTATAGATAGGATTTTTCTGTCTCCATGAATGACGATGGTGTATATAGGATTGTTTCTGTCTCCCCGAATAACTACCTTATGATGATTCCACTCGAACTTCATGACCTGATGCAAAGTCGAAGCAACTGCCCTAGCCATGTGTATCCATGGTCATCCCAACAACAGGTTGTAGGTGGTAGAGATGTCTAATACCTAGAACTCTACATCGAACATGGTCGGGCCTATCTATAAACCCAAGTCAATTTCTCTATTGTATCCCTCTAGGACCCATCGAACGCGTTTACGTTCATGCTTCCCAGCTGTATCTCTAGTATAACTATGCCCAATCATTTCAAGGTAGTTAGAGGGCATATGTTCATACTCGAACCCCCATCAATCAAGACTCGAGAATATTTTTTCTCATAATGCATGGTGATGTGCAATGCGTTGTTATGACTTAAACCTTCCGATGGAAACTCGTCTTCGTTGAAGATGATCTTGTTCAGCACTTGTCCCACCATATTTTCCATCTCTCTACTGGTGATGCCAACATGTACATAGGCTTCGCTAGCACCTTCATCAAGGCGTTCTTATGTGTTTCCAATTTTGCAACAACGACAAGATTGATATTTGAGCAGGAGTATTGTTAGGTGATCAACAACAAAATACTCTTTCGCTTGTACCTTTCTCCGGAGATCATCAGTACTCGTTTCCATAACAGGTGGTTTTGGCGGTATCCTTACTTATTCCTTCCTGAGCAAGATTTGCCGTTGTGTAGACCCTACCTGTTCTAGTCATTCCTTGGGAATCACCCACTTCTTCAATCTTGGCTTTCCCGTTCCTTCTTGCCTCTACCACATAATCCAATTGGAAAACATCAGGTTAGTAGGACGGCGATGGAGCTACCATCACAGTGAATAGTGGCCTTGATATAGCCACTTCAACCTCAAACACTGCCTTGATTTGCACCATAATCAGTGAGATTGTGACCGGGGATGTTATAGCAGCGTCTCCTTGTCAAGTAAGACCGATAGATCCCTCCTGGTCCCATTCTTCATCAGTCTCGATCATGTTTACTCCCTCACCCCTATGGTCGGGAAGGGGGTTATTGTGAACGTTCGGTGCAGATTATTTTGCCTGTATTACCTTGGTGTCAATCAATGTATGCATCTTGTATTTCAACGTAACATTCCTCAATTTTGTGTCCCTTCATGCCTGAGTGATAGGCATAAGTCTTGTTGGGGTTGACCCACTGAGAGGGATTTTCAATAGTGGCTGCATGGATGGGAGTGACATAACTGGTGTCCTTTAATCTCTCATGGATATGGGTTCGGCGATAGGGGTGTATTTCCTAGGAGCTCAGCGGTCGAAATTTGGTTGGGGTTTTAGATAGTTTGACATGCAGGTGGATATGAGTAGTAGTATGCTAACTGGGTATTGTAGGTGTGGTAGGTGGTAGCGAGGTAATGGTATTTTGGGGGTGAAGGATGATATGTTGGTGGAGGTGTTTGATAGGTGAGGCAAAACTTCGGCCCTTAGGCTACCATCACGACACCCAATTCTTTCTTCTTAGAAATACTTCCATATTGAAAAACATTATTAGTGGCCTACATAGCTTCAAAGTACATAACTATGCCACTCTTGACGCCTTCTTTAATTCTTTCTCCTAACTTGATGATGTCGGAGAACTTGTGATTCTCTATAACCGTCAATCTCTCATAGTATTGTGGGTCTTGAGCTATGACGAATAACTTAATCATTTGTTCCTCCTCAAACGACGATCTTACCTTAGAAGCTTCTGATCTCCAATGGGTGGCATACTCACGAAAGGTTTTCGTGGGCTTCTTTTTGATATTCTGGATGTAGAAAACATCGGTGCATTCTCTATGCCGAACCTGAATTTGTCCATAAAGTCGGATGCCATGATTACCCAATTAGGCCTTTGGGTTCTCAGTGATGTACCAAGATAGAGCATTCCTAGTGAGATTTCGCATGAACAGCTTCATGCGAATTTGCTCCCTCTTACCTACTCCTACTAGTTTATCACAGTAAGTTCTCATATGCACCTTGGGATCACCAATGCCATCAAATATTTCAAACTTCAGGGGTTTGTAGCCCTCTGGTAGCTCCACAACTAGTTGGATACTCAAATCTTCATAATTCACTCCTTCCATTACCGTTCCTTCCTTGACGTTCTGGACCCTTCCATACAAATTCTTCAATTCCTCAGCCATGTTCCAGATGATCAGGTCTTTTTCGGTAGGTTCGGGTAGGTTGTAGTGTTTACTACGGGGTGTGTGGTCAAATTTCCATGTATATGGGGTTTCTTTGATGAGTTCCGTGGACTTGAGTATATGGATGATCGTTGATGGATGTTTGCGGTGGATCGTGGGTAGCTTGTGGCATAGTTTGAGAATAGGGTAGGTGGAGTTTTACGGATATTAGGTTGTATTATGGTAGTATTATTGGGGAGCTTGTAGTGGTGGAGGGTTTAGGTTTTGTAGGGGTGCGGGGTTGTGGTATTGTTGTGTAGTAGGGGGATTTTTTGGAGCTTGGGGTTGTGGATTTTGGGGTTGTGGGTTATGGGGTTGCATCTGGTTTTAAGAGATGATATTCTGGTGATTGATGTTAGGGATATTTTGGGTGTGGGAGGGGTTGGCGATATTGCATACCTGCTCGAGCTCGCCTTTTAACTCCAAAATCTTCTTCTCTAATTGTAGAACCAATTCGTTCTGCCCCCGTGTACTTCTTCCATTCGAAGTCTGTACATTCTCCGCCATAGGAGCATTGTATTTCTATTGCCACTCAAATCATCCATCTTTCATTTACACTTGCTCTTTATGTTTGAGGCGAAAGAGGTGGAGGACATCTAGATCTGGTGTGATATGCTGATGTTGCCAGAATACATGAACCATCCTTTTGGAAATGGCAATATTCAAAAGAAAGAAAAACAAAAGATAGCCAAGTCACTAAGACAAAATAAAAGAATCTTGCGGTATTTAAACAGATACAGCATAAGGCATGCAATGGTCCATATCCTAATTTAGGGACCTCGTTGCACCCGAGGTAGGACTAAGCGACAAATAAACTAGGAGAATTTTTGTGTCAATGTTACTTCATTCCATTTACGCAAAAATAAATCAATCCAATCTATTGCTAAATCAAAATAATATAGAGCTATTGTCACGACACCTATCTCCCTCTGCATGATGTCGTGATGGCACCTAGTCTCTAAGGCCATATAAGCCTAACAAACATGAAGAAACAACAAAAATAATAAAAAAAATTCAATCTAAACCAACCGGCTATCATAAAATAATTTCACAACTCAACTGATAATAACTCCCAAAACCTAGTAAGATCGAGTCATATGCAATACATGAGCATTTTGAAAAATCTCTAATACATAAATATCTATAATAACAGTATGCAATAGAAACTAAGGCAGAGGGTCACTCCGAGTCCTGCGAACGCTGGCAGGTATACCTTGAAGTCTCCGATCAAAGGCTCAACTCATGGATGCCTAGCTCGGTATGACGTACCTAGACTGCACAAAAAGATGTGTTGAAGCGTAGTATGAGTATACCATAATGGTACCCAATATTTATCAAGCCTAACCTTGGTAGGGTAGTGACAAGTTTAGGTCAAGATACCTACTGGAATAAATAAAGAAACTGAACAGGTATGGTACAATATAATAATGGAAACAATGGAAATGATATATTCAAGAAATACAACAAAATAGCGACATTGAAATTAAGGCAATAAAGGCATCACGGGAGGAACACATAATAAGAATACTAAGAAAATGATGCATACAAAACACAAGTGATTTAAATGCAGGATAACAACAAGAATCACTACCCAGGTATCGCCTCGTGCTCCCATTTCACAATCAAAATCATAATCTTTCCTTATATCACTGCGGGAGCTTTGCATTTAGTTTTGAAACTCATTTTCCTGAAATAGCTACTCATATTTTAGCCCACCTTGTCATACCTCATGGTTTCAAGTATCTCCCCTACTAGAAACACACATATCAATCCCACTTTATCTCACCACATGTGTATCAACCACTATCCTTATACCACCACATGCATATCAATATCACAACATATCACAAATCGCACCTCAAGTGCACAATACCACAACTTGCCAAAGAAATAAATAATAACAATATTTCCACAATAAATAGCCCATGTATCTACCACAATCTGTACAAGTGTCTCAACAATAGCAACTGAAAGTGAATAGCTTAACAAGAATGGTATTTAAGCAATTTACAACTTTGCCTCAATGTAATCACGGCTTTTACAAGTTCAACACCAAAACTAAATAATAAGGTATTTCAAGAAATAACAACTTCGAGTAAGGTAACTCAACAGTTAAATATTTAACAAGGAAATAAGGAAACAGTAACTTCAACTAAGCATGTAAGGGCAAGTAACAAGTAAGAGATGAGACAAGTATTAACAACAAGTAAAGCATGTAAGTATAGATTAACGATGATGAATACAACATGTTATGAGAATTATATTAAAGGCATGAAAAGAATCCACATAACTTAAACCGGTCAATTACCATATTTAGCCCGTGTACACACTCGTCACCTTGCGTACACGGCTTTCACGTACCATAATTAACGCAAAACAACACCAATCCTAAGGGGTAATTCCCCCACAAAAGTTAGTCAAAACACTTACCTCAAAACATGCTAATTTAATCCATTAGTAAGCCTTTTCAGCGAATATCCAACTTCGAACAGCTCGAATCTAGCAAAAATAACTTTATACCATAAATTCAAATCATAGAAAACTATTCCGAATAATAAAGTTGCAAACTTTAAAGAAAATCAAAAAGTCAACCCCGGGCTCGCGTCTTAGAACCCGACCAAACTTACAAAATCTGAACCCCCATTCAATAATGAGTCCAACCATACTAAAATTACTCAATTCTAACCTTAAATCGTTCATCAAATCCTCAAAATATAGTCTATAAAGTTTTCACAAATTTTCCCAAATTTTCCAACTCAAAACACTAGCTAAATGATAAAAATAACGATGGATTCATGTATAATAGCGAAATCCGAGTTAGAATCACTTACCCTGATCAACTCCTTGATAATATCTCTCAAAATCGCCCAAAATCGAGCTCTCTTAGTCAAAAGATGAAGAATGAAATAAAACCATCATTTTGCCCCTTTTCTGCCCAGCGATCTCGCTTTTGCGGACCCTCAGCCGCATCTGTGGCTCCGCACCTGCTGATATCCCTTCACAATTGTGGCTTTCACTTAAGCCTAGGTAAAATCCCATCTGCGGGCACCAAAGCGCATATGTGGAGGCCAGCCGTTTTTGTGCGTCCGCTTTTGCTGGGAGACGACCCCACCTGCGGTCACTGTCGCGCCCCTTTTCCTCGCGAAATCGGGTTTCGACATGTCACAACTCTTTTAAGGAGTTATTTAAAGAGAAGAGTCACCACCTAACGATTAATAAGGTGTGTTAGGGCACCTATTTTCAAATGACTCTGATTTAACTAGTCTACATCGCCAAAGATCAGGTAAGGGCTCAAGTAACCTCAAAGAGAAGGTGTTAGGCACTCCTCGAGGTCCCAACTGTGGGTCCCGGCCAAACTTAAATTTTATGGATTAGTCTATGTGATCAAATAAACGAAGAGAGCACAAAATTTAAGAACTTTAGTAAAAAGATTTTGCACAGAGGGGTACAACTATTTTTGATTCTAATAGATAAGAAAGAAAGGGGGGGGTGGGGGAGGGGGGAGCTCCTAAGTTTTTTAGCCTAAATGATCACCCCGTGCAACATAAATAATATTTCGTAACTCCCTCGAGGTGGGGTGTTACTCATATTATTCAGCGGGCACAGACTATCATCTCATGCTACCCGATTACTATGTTAAAATAATTTACCTAAAGCGCTCTAATTCAATTCTAAGTCGTGCCTTACGCGTGCATTACCCATCCCATACCTATGGCCCAGGAGGTTTTGGGAACTTTAATTGGATGGTTCTAGACCTTATCTAGGCTGCTCAAAAACGTAAAAAAATAGGCGACAAACAAAACATCTAAAGACTTCACATATATGCAACTAAAGGCTCACATTGACCTCCATACTTAAGCAGCAACTGCACACAAACACATATATCAATTAGGAATTGGCAGAATCTAGAATCTTAAACATGTAGACATGTTTTCTAGGCGCTCAAGGTATGCATGTATATAGCTTAGAGACGAAATTATGCAATAATTATAAGCTAATTATTAACAATTTAAAGTTACTAATCCTATATGTGTGATGCCTAGGTGATCCACGCAGTTGGGTATAACAGAATCTACTAGGAAGAGTCCCAGAATTATCCAGATTTTCCTAGCAGTGTCGCTTAGGAACAATGTTTTAGTATCGAGCAATTATTTCCTATAGGCAAGATCTCTAATAGTTTACGCTTAGAACTCGTTTTATTTATACTTAGTCCTATAAACAAGATTTCTAGTGAACAACACGATATAATAGCAAATGAAGTGTTCAAAATCCTATAGACATAATTTCTAGTGATTAGTTGCAATGAATTGAAGGAAAAGTCATTGACATTTGTTCCTATAGGCAGGTTTGTAATGCTGTTGAAAGCATTCAACGCAAATTGAAAGAGCGGTCACTTCCTATAGGCATGTTGTCTATAAACACATAGCAGTAGACATAGCATTTGAACTCATATTTAATGGTAAACAAGTAGTGTGTGTGTGATGCTCCTAATGTCATGATCTCTACAGTGCTCATGTAATCGAACTACACATATAGCAAACACATTATCAAGTCCTATAGGCATATTATTGTCACGACCCCAAATCCTAAGCCGGCCGTGATGGAGCCTATCATGGGACTAGGCTAGACAACCATTACATACTATCATAATATTTCATAATTTCCAAAACTAGAAGATTAAAACAACAAAATGAGATAAATAATTTATACACTACCCCAAAACCTGGAGTCAACTATCATGAGCACCTAGGACGATAAATACAATGTACAATAACGTGACTTTGCTACTACAAGAGTCTGAAGTATGAAAGATAACACTATGAACTGAGGAAAGGAAAGGAGGTGAGTTGGGGACGTTGAGTAGCTACCTCGATCCACGAACAACTCCAAGCACGTCAGAAAATTAACTAGCGAGATGGTCCGATACCTGGATCTGCACACAAAGGTGCAGGGAGTAACGTGAGTACGCCAACTCAGTAAGCAACCAAAGTAACTAAAAACTTGAGTGCAGTGACGAGCATTTATAAATTAAACTTTCATAAAACAGTAATTCAACTTTTATTAGAAGGCTCAGTATAAACAAGAGAGGGAAAAACAGTAAAATTCACAATGTAACAGCCATCCAGGCACAATATCTCTCATAACGAGGCATATCAGTCACTCGTGACTCCACTATCAGTATCTCATGCTCACACTAAGCACTTGCACTCAACAAGTATCAGATAACCACTCAACTGCTGCGGCGTGCAGCCTGATCCTCCTAATATATGCTGCGGCGTGCAGCCCGATCCGAATAACATATGTTACGGCGCAGCCCGATCCAATATATATATATATATATATATATATATATATATATATATATATATATATATATATATATAGTCGACTATGCTCACTGGGGGTGTACAGACTCCGGGAGGGCTCCTACAGCCCAAGTACTATGTTGTTGTGGCATGCAGCCCGATCCAATATACATATGCTGCGGCGCGTAGCGCGATCCATATAATATCTGCTACGACGTTCAGCCCGACCCATAACTATCCTCACAATCTCGGCTCTCGGCCTCACTCAGTCATCCTCTCAAGACACTTGGGAAACTCATCTCAACAACACGGGACTCAGCCCAAAATATCTTACGGTGTTCTGAAACAGTGTAAAAATAGTGAAATAGCAACAATAATAAACATGACTGAGTTCATAAAATCTTCTATCAAAACTAGTGTGAAAATAGTGTAAAAGTACCCCTGCGGGTCTAAACAGATCAGCACAGGGCTCCAAACATGTCTCACAACCCATAAATAAGTATAAGTCTCTAAACTATAGGATAATTCATGATTTCAAATCAATTATGCGGCTTAATAGTCGCTACGGGATGGACCAAGTCACAATCCCTATCAGTACATGCCCACACGCTCTTCACCTAGAATGTGCGTCACCATATTGACCAAATAATACAAATTATCGGGGTTTTGTACCCTCAGGCTAGAGTTACAATTGTTACTTACCTCAAAACAGTCCAAAAACTACTTCGCGATGCTCTTGCCCCTCGAATCGGCTCCCAAATGCTCCGAGTCTATCAGAAATCAGATCAATAACATCAAAATATGCTAGGGAGATGAACCCTAATTGAAAACTATCAAAATTAGGCACAATCCCCGAAATTAGCCAAATCGGAGCCCCGGGCCCATGTCTCGGAATTTGACAAAAAATCGCATCACAAGAATCCTCATCCTTTTCCGAGACTACACATATAAAAAGCATCGAAATCCGACCACAAACAACCCCTAAATTCCTTAATTATAAGTCTCAATTTCCCAAGCCCTAAACCCCCAATTTATGCCATTTAATATACTAATTCCAAGCCTAATCCTTCACATGATAACATAGAATCGAGTTTATAGTCTGAGAAACTTACCTCCACCGAAGACCCTCGAAATCCTTCTCCAAATTGCTCTCAAAATGACTCAACCCGCATGCAAAAGTGATGAGAAATGCCAAAAATCCGTGGAGGCACATATTTATACTTCCTGCCTAGTTAAACTACACCTGCGGAAGATTTTCCGCACCTGCAGACCCGCACCAGCGGTCCCAGGTGCGCACCTGCGAAAAATGACTTTAAGTCCGGACTTCCGCACATGCAGCTCACCTCTCGCACCTGCGCTCCTTGGATAGCTCCCCCTCTTTCGCACCTCCGTAAGGACCATCGCACCTGCGGCTCCTCATCCGCCGGTGCGACCACACCAGTAAATGGCACCAGCAGCAGGTTTGCTGCAAATTCCTAAGTCCAAACCTCTGTTAACCATCCGAAATTAATCCCGAGCCCCTCGGGACCCCAACAAAACATACCAACACATCCCATAACCTCATTCGATCTTAGTCGAGCCTTCGAAAGACCAAAAACACCAAAATCACATCAAATTCAAGCCTATGAACTTTGAAACTTCTAAATTTCACAAAGGATGCCAAAACCATCCAAAACACATCCGATTGACCTGAAAATTTGTATACACATCCAGAATGACATTACGAACCTGATCCAACTTCTGAAATTCCATCCCGACCCTGATAGCCTATTTTCCCCTACCAACCGGAAATCGTCAAAAACTAACTTTCGCCAATTCAAGCATAATTCTACGTCGGACATAAAAACTTCATTCTGAACACACTCCTAAGTCCCAAATCACCTAACGTAAGCTATCCGAGCCATAAAATCCACATTCTGAGGTCGTTTACCAATAAGTCAACTCCCAGTTGACTATTCCAACTATTAAGCCAATTTAAGAGACTAAGTGTCTCAATTCTCACTACGACCACTCCGAACCCGAACCAACCCACTCAACATAACATAAATAGGCTAAGCAACATATGATAAAGCAGAAATAGGGGAAATGGAGCTAATCTCACGGAACGACCAGCCGGGTCGTTACAGTTATATACCCATTGTGCATGTAGATATTAAATTCTACACATTCCCTTTTTACTAACACCCGAATTGTTTATACAAAGGTTATTACAGGCCCAATAATAGGTAAGAGAGTACAAATATGACATAACAGTGATAATAGGCCTACAACAGGCCCAAATTAAAATAAATATCCAGCATTGCCTGGTCCTTCAATACAGCATACCCAGGCCTTCAACAAAGAGACACATTCAATAGGTGACTTAGGAATTCATATATGAGTCCAAAAGAAATTTATTCAACCATAGTGCCAAGTGTTTCACCATTTAAATCAGCCAATTCAGGTACACAACAAATAACAGGGGGAAGTAGAGTAAATAGGAACAGTTTTGAGATTGAAGGAGTGACTACGGACCAAACCGTAGTGTGTCAGAGTTCACAAGGGTCTCAATTGGTCCCTGAGCAGTGGTCACACTAGGGAGGCCAACAATAGAACCTAGGTAGCCTTGGCTTTCAGCCGGCTAAGAATGAGGAGTTCAGAATAGCATAAGTTGCAGGTTGGTAGAGTGGACAGAAGTTAGGGGATACACTCATATCCTAAAGTATACATAGCCAAGTTGAGCTAACAGAATAGTCAGTCAAGTAGGTCATAGGACTTGTTCAGTAGAACTTCAACATTTAGTAAGTAGCGCATAACAAACACATATTGAGAGAGCTAACGGGAGGAACAAGTTTGCAAGGTTTGACAGAAATTAACACTAACAAGTTGAGACCTAAGAAGTCCAATTTTAGGCTAAGTATACATCTTATTATCATAAGACAAACATGTTAATTCTCATCAGAAGGCAAAGAAACATTGAAACATGATAGGAACACACATTATGACAGGCCAAGTAATCACTGAAGGAACATGGAATTAAGACATACTAGGAGGCATATTAGTAAGGAAGCAACATCATAGTTGAGGGAAAAGGTCTTATAACAGACTAAACCGCATTAATTATGCAAGACAAACATCACAGAGATTCAGAACAGAGTGGAAAAGTAAATTTATGTCAAACAACACATGTAGGTATTCTAGCATTGACACAGTAGACTAAATACCTAAAGAAGGTCCAGGTTATGCTAAGTATAGGTTCTGATCATACTAATTTGGAAATAGGGCAGCATTTAGCAGATTACAGCTACTGGTGAATCAGGGAAGGAGGGTTAAACATGATAAAGGCCATACTGATAGAGAGCAGGGTAAAAACATATTAGATAGGCAAGTAATCAATATAGAAATTCAGAATATGATGGGAAAAAGGCTTGTTCCATACAGTGGGGTACATATTAATTCTTTTGAACTCAATCAACTAGTCGACTATAAAAGTACAAATTATGCTAGTAAGGCTTATTCAAGTAACAAGATCGATAGAAAAAGACTAAGTTAAACACCAGAAGATGCTAACAAGTGTAAGAGTCTTAAACAGTAATAATTTTAACACATTAACTGGTCAGAATTTAATAGAACTAGGTCTAGGAATGCTTGAAGCTAAAGGTTAAAGAGACCTAAAAATTTGAAGGAAGAAAACGGAATTACACACAAACACAGTCCATAAAAACATATTAAACTGACTAACTTCAGGAATGAAAACATATACAAACCATAGATGCTTAGGAATGAAATTGCACAGTATAGTGACTCACCAGTTAAGCGAAGAACAATAAAGAATAAATTTTCACAAAAAAACCAGAATCCCTAATGCGTCAAAGTTCCAAAGAGCTTCGATGAAATCAGGGCAGTGCTCGCACCAGGAACGAGTTAAGACGTTAATGGCCTTGGCTTTCAGCCGGCCAGTACAGAATACCAAGAAAGAGAGTAGCAAAAACCCCAAATTTTTAGTGAAGAAATCGATTTTTCCCATCCCCCTAGAAGGGAAATGAGGGGTTTATATAGTAGTAAAAAATCAAGCAAACATATAAGGAAATAAAGTAAAATAAACAAGAAAAAGAAACATGCAAATCAATTTGAAATCAATTTAAGAGAGAAAATCTGGTAAACCCTAATTTTAGGGAAAGTGTAAATCAGCAAAAATACAAACAAAATCGGACTCATACAGTGTAGAATAGAATGTAGGTAGATAAAATATGGTCCGAATTCAAGATATAAGAGTCAATCAGAAAGAATCAGGGTAGTGCTACTTGCCATGTTTTGGCAAGAACTAAGTGATACCATGGAGAATCAACCAGTAGCAGAAACTCACAAATATGGTAAGTAAATCAGAGGAGATCACAATAGAAGAGGGATTAGAAGATGGGTTTAGAGAGGAGGAGATTAGGGTTCTCCAGAGGGGGGAGAGTTTTAGGGTGAAAGATTTAGATGGAATGGGATTAGGGTTTGGGTTGGGTAATTTAAAAGGGGGGATTAAATGTGGGTCGTTGATCTTAGAGATCAACGACCATGATTTTAAAAGTGGGTTGGGTCGGGTTAATTAAATGGGTCACGACCGGTTTGGGCTGGGGTTATTGGGTTAGTGTATTGGGCTGGTTTGGTCCGAAAATTTGACTCAAAATTGGGCCAGCTTTTAAAAAATAGAAATTAAAAGGAAAATAATTTAATAAAATAGCTGAATAAATATATAAAAATGCTACTTATGCAAATTAATGCTTCAAACATTAATAGGAGACTATAAATAATGTAAAATAATATTTTTACTCTAAAGGAAATATCAATTGTAATAAGAATGCAAAGTATAGGCTATTATTGCAAATTTATGCAAAATAACCTAAAAATACTGTTGTAATTATATAAAAATGGAGTGAAAATATTTTAAAAAATGCATTAGGAATGAAAATAATAATTATAAATGATTAAGTCATCACAAATAATTTAAAAGGGTAATTACTGAATTTGAATGCAAGGAAAATTAATTTAAAAAACTCTAAAATTATGAAAAATTATAAGAAATGCTTGCGTAAATTTTGTAAATTAATAATAATGCAAAATATAATATCTTGAAAGTATGTATATTATTTAAAATATATATGAAGGAAAAATTGGGTATCAACAGTCACAGCTTGAAAACCCAACCTTTACTTCTGCGGCTCACAGGCCGCTTCTACGGTGCCGCACCTATGGCCCAAAGTGCGCAGGTGCGATTTCACCAGAACCTCAGCTACCTTAGCAATCCTCTAAGTTAAAATATGATCAGATTTCAATGTGATTCACACCAGGGACCCCCGACACCCCGTCAGAAAATACCAACAAGTTCCAAAACACATAACAAGCCTATTAGAGGCCTAAAAACATCAAATAACATCAATTCTACAAACTGCAACCCAATTCAAACCTATGGAAACCATGAACATCCAACTTCCAAAACTAACTCGGATTCATACTAAACCAACTCCGATTGACCTCAAATGTCCCACACAAGTCGTAAAATGACACGACAGACCTATTCCAGTTTCCTGAATTGGAATCCGACCCTGATACCAATAAAGTCAACTATCGATCAAACTTCTCAACCTTCCAAACCTTCAACTTTAGAACTTTCGCCAATGAAATCCAAACGACCTACAGACCTCCAAATCATATCCGAACACACTCCTAAGTCCAAAATCACCCTAGGAATCTATCGGAACCGTCAAAACTCCATTTCGGAGTCGTCTACACAAAAGTGAAACTCCGATAAACTCTTCCAACTTAAGCTTCTAACTTGGGACTAAGTGCCCCATTTCACTCTGAAACTCACCCGAAACCAAAACCAACCACCCCGGCAAGTCACATAACCATATTATGACACACATGAGTAATAAATAGGGGATTAGGCTAAAATACTCAAAATAATTGGTCGGGTCGTTACATTTACTAATGGCGCAAAGCCTTATTACATCGAATCTAAACGAAATCTAACTATAAAACAATAAAAGAAATTTCTTCATATTCTATTTTGGTCCCTCGTGGAACTTCTTCATCCGTTGCTTTCTTGGGTCTATCAATTACATCCCAAGGTCGCGCATGTCGAGAAACAAGTAAGACATTGCTAGATTTCCTCCTTCGTCGTAGACCATACCCTTGATCTAAGTGTTCCAACCTTTATGTTGACTTGTTCGCAATCTCCATCTATTCTTTCAAAGCTTCCATCCCTATCTCATGTTATTCCAGGTGTTCGGCCTCAGATTCAAAAACCCTCTTGCGCAACCTATTGTAATTTACTTGAGCCTCGACCTCTTCATATATGGTCCTTCCTTTCAGTTTGATTCCCAATTTCACATCCCCAGTTATGTCTTCCTTTAGCCATGAATGTTAGTAATACATATGCCTAGCATGATACATGTCAGGCTCGATAGTCTCTTCATCTACAACGCTCTTTTGATTCCACATGTGCTAAGCCTCAAACTTGAAAGGAATGATGTCCCTTTTGAAGTGTTCTTTATACTGAATCATGTTGGATAATCGAGGTATAAAATGTTCCCTTCCATCTCGGCTCATTACCTTTATAAGAACATAAGTGTAGATGCCTCGCAACCCAATCAACACGAAATGGGTGGCCCTTGGACTAGATTATGAACTATTTTCTAGGAAACCACTAGAACATCCAGTGCATCTGTTCGTCAGTCAAACTACTGATGAGGCGTACCCATCTTTCAGCATTTCCAGGTTTTATAAATATATCATGCGCAAATGTAATCTTCTTTGGATGATGATTGGCATATAATCATTCAACAGTCTACGAAGGAAATCTTAACGATAGTCTCCTATTTGGAGATGCCCTAACAACAAAATCTGTAGTAGAATATTGCACCCCTCAAAAGACATAGCCCCGTGCTTGCATCGATCCAAGGCTCGGTACATATTGGCTAGTATCATAGGAACAATGATTTATTTTTTGTCGCTCGATCCTATGATGGCCTGTTCGGTCGTCTTATTAACGTCCTGATCACCTGTTAACTGCTTTCACCAAGTCTATTTCTGCTAAATTGAATTACCGACATTCGATTTTGAGTTTCGGAGAGTTTTGGGACACTTAGTCCATAAATGAGAACTTAGGTGTTGAAAAGTTGCCCATAGTTGGAGCAGTGTGAAGACAGCCTCGGAATGGAAATCTGATGGTTCATTTAGCTCCGTTAGGTGATTTCGGGTTGGGAGCATGTTCGAAATGCATTTTGGAAGTCCGTAGCTTATTTAGGCTTGAAATGCCGAAGTTTGAATTTTTGAAGTTTCAAGTCCGATAGTGAGTCTTTGATCCGAGGGTCGGAATGGAATTTCGGAAGTTGCAATAGTTCCGTCATGTCATTTGGGATGTGTGTGCGAAATTTGAGGTCATTCGAACAAGTTTAGACGTGTTTCGGCGTCGGATGTGAATTCTAGAATTTTCCTAAGTTCCTAGGCTGGAATCTTTGCATAATCGATGATTTTGATGTTATGAGACGTGTTTTTAAGGCTCGACCTAGTTCAAATGAGGTGTTAGGGTTGGTTGATGGTTTTGGTTAAGGTCCCGGGGGGCCTAGGGGTTGTTTCGGATGCTTAACGGGTGAAGTTTGGAAAAATTGTTGGTGTTGAACCATGCACCTTCTGGTGTCTTCGCACCTGCGAATGTTTTTACGTAGGTGCGCACTCGTAGGTGCGGTGGCCTTGATCGCAGGTGCGATAGGGGAGTTTTGGGCTAGTGGTCGCAGGTGCGACCTGGGTTCCGCAGGTGCGGAACCGCAGGCGCGACCAAACGGCCGCAGGTGCGGCCCCAGTGCATTTTAAGTGACTTTCGCACCTGCGATGCTTTTTCCGCAGGTGCGGTACTGCAGGTGCGGTGATCGGGTCTGCGTGTGCGATTTCCCTGTGTGTTTTATTCCAAAAATCTGAGAGTTTGGTTCATAATTCTAAAAATCGTGTGATGGCTCAAAGATTGGCGATTTTCTGTGGGTTTTGAAGAGAAGGATCATAGGTAACATTTCCTAACCCTAATTTATTTTTAGACCATTAATTTCCGTTATTTTCTTTAGTTTAATTATCAAAAATGGGGGAAAACCATAGGAAACGGGTGAGATTCTCCCAATCTGAAATTCTAAAAATTTGTGGGGTTTCTGGCATCGGATTTTGATTGTTTCTGGTTAAATGAGTTCGTGAGTGAATGGGTGTCCAAAAAATATAACTTTTACTCGTTTTCGAGTCGTGGGCCCAAGGGGCATTTTGGTTATTTTAAAATAATGTTGCGTCTTAGCTTGAATTAAACAGTGAAAATTAGTTGCATGAGATGTTATTTACGATAGTGATTGAATTGTATAGATTTAGGCCATTTGGAGTCAGATACTGATGGAACACGTGGGGTTTCAAGTTGATTTTGAGCCGGTTCGAGGTAAATGGATTGTCTAACCTTGTGTGGGGAACCTTTCCCCTTAGGATGTGATATTTGGTAATTGAATGCCTTGTATGTTAGGTGACAAGCGCGTACTCGTTCTAATTGTTGAAAAATCCGGTTTTACTTTAAATATTTAGACGGAGTTTCTTTCTTACCTACTTTATTCTACTTGCAATTACAGCCTATGTTAGTTTAGAAAAACATGCCTAGTTGACTTGAATTGCCTATTTGCTTAAGTTGCTTTAATTGCACTACGTGAAGCATGTTAGGCTAGACCTACTTATTGCGTTGTATTCTTGCACTCTATTTCTGAATGTCTTCTTGCTGTGGCTGCGTATTTACTTTGGGGCTACGAGACGGTATCCCGGGAGATCCCCCTGCGTATTTACTTTGGGACTACAGGACGGTATCCCGGGAGATCTCCCTGCATATTTACTTTGGGACTACGGGATGGTATCCCGGGAGATCCCCCTGCATATTTACTTTGGGACTACGGGATGGTATCCCGGGAGATCCCCCTGCATATTTACTTTGGGACTACGGGACAGTATCCCGGGAGATCCCCCTGCATATTTACTTTGGGACTACGGGACGGTATCCCAGAAGATCCCCCTGCACATTGATAGCTGGACTACGGGACGGTATCCCGGGAGATCCTTCGGATATGCGTACGATAGACTGCGGAACGGTATCCTGGGAGATCCACTAGACAGTTGAGAAAAGAACTACAGGACGGTATCCTGGGAGATCCTCATAGTTACCTTTGTTGTCGAGTTTTTCATATTTCCGTGTTTACTCTGTTCTTGTGTTTGTCATTTCCTTGTTTGAGCTGTCTTATTTCACAGCTGTATTCATTATTTCTGTCTGTCTTGCATACTGTAAATTCCTATTATATTGTTAAACCTCAGTAGGGCCCGGACCTTCCTCGTCACTACCCGACCGAGGTTAGGCTTGGCACTTACTGAGTACCGCTGTGATTTTCTCATGCCCTTTTCTGCGCATGTTTTCCATGTGCAGATCCAGGTACCTCCACTCAGACGCACTATCCTCGAGGTTGAGAGATACAGTAGAGACTTCGAGGTACATCTGCCGCGTCCGCAGATCAGGAGTCTCTATCTTGTTCCAGCTTTTGTGAAAAGTTTATCTTTCCTTACAGTTGTATAGACATTCTGGAGTTAGAGCAGTGTATTATATTCTGTTAGCCTGTGGTTCCCATGAGTTACCGGGTTTTGGGGTGATATTGTAGACCTTCGTATTATTTTGGGTTGTATATGCCAAGTTGCATTTATATACAGTCTTTCTTTTAGATTGTTCAGCTTTCTTTTACTTAATTATTCTGCAAGTTATGTTGTTATTCCGCATTGCTAGGCTTACCTAGTTATAGGGACTAGGTGCCGTCACGACATGCTCACGGAGGGAGAATTGGGGTCGTGACAAGTTGGTATCAGAGCTCTAGGTTCATAGGAGTCACGGAACACATGCCGGTTTATTAGAGTCTCGCTGATTGGTACGGAGACGTCTGTACTTATCTACGAGAGGCTATATAACTGTTTAGGAAAAATCTTCACTTCATTGATTTCCTTGTCGGGCAATATTTTTTGACATTAATTCTAAACTCCTGTCTTTTATTCTCTCACAGATGGTGAGGACACGTGCTACTTGGGACGATCAGGCAGCGCGCCCCCTACTGCAGCTGTCAGAGGCCAGGGCAGAGGTAGAGGCCGAGGACGCGCACGTGGTGCAGCGAGAGCACCTGCGCGAGCTGCCGCCGAGGTACCACCAGCAGATCCAGCCGATGTTCAGACAACTGACACGCCTACTGCCACTACTACTCCAGCCCTTCAGGAGACATTAGCTCAATTCATGTCTATGTACACCACTCTGGCTTAGGCAGGGTTGCTTTCCCTTGCTGCAGCCACATCTCAGGTCGAGGAAGGAGCGCAGACTCCCGCCGCCCGCACTCCTGAGCAGCGAGTGCATGTGGAGTAGGTACCAGAGATCATTCTTCTACCGCCTGTAGTGCCAGTACAGCCCGAGGATGGGTCAGCTGCTTCAGAGGACTAGCAGCGGAGACTTGAGAGGTTCAAGAAGTATGACCCTCTGGTATTCAGTGGACTAGCATCAGATGATGCCTTGGGATTCCTAGAGGAGTGTCACTGTATTCTTCGCATTATGAGCATAGCCGGATCTAGTGGGGTTTCCTTTACTACCTTCCAGCTTTGCGGAGCCGCCTCTGATTGGTGGCGTACCTATGAGTTAGACGGTCCAGACGAGGCTGCTTCACTGACCTGAACCCATTTCTCAAATATGTTCCTAAGAGAGTTTGTGCCTCAGATCCTCAGGGAAGCATGGCGCACGGAGCTTGAGCATTTGCGCCAGGGTGCTATGACAGTTTCAGAGTATGCTATTTGTTACACCAGATTAGCTAGGCATGCACCGGCTTTGGTTGCTACTGTCCGCGAGAGGGTTCACTGGTTCATTGAGGGTCTTATCCCACCCATCAGATCTAGCATGGCTCGAGAGTTGGAGATGGACATTCCTTATCAGCAGGTACTGAGCATTGCGAGGAGGATCGAGGGTATGCTCGCTAGGGAGCGAGAGGAGAGAGAGGCCAAGAGGTCTCGAGAGTCGGGCCACTTTTCTGGTGCCCGTACCCCAGCAGCAGGTCGACATGGTAGGGGTTATATAGTCCGCCCAGTTCACTCAGATCTTCCAGTAGCCAGCGGTACCCCAGCTCCACCCAGGCCTCAGGAGCCTTACTATGCACCTCTAGTTTCTAGCGCGCCTCCTGCACGGGGTGCTTTCAGAGGTCAGTCTAGCAGACTTGGCCCTAGCCATTCATAGACACCACATCCTCCCAGAGCTTTTTTCGAGTGTGGAGATACACGCCATATGGTTAGGGACTACCCCAGATTTGGCAGGGGTGCATCTTCACTGACTTTTCAGCCACAGCGTGCTCAGCAGAGTTCTCAAGCTATGATCACAGCTCCAGCTGCTACCCCACCTGCCCAGCCAGCTAGGGGCGGAGGTCGGGGAGGTAGAGGTCGCCCTCGAGGGGGAAGCCAGGCCAGATATTATGCTATTCCTGCTCGTATCGAGGTTGTTGCCTCCGATTCTGTCATCACAGGTATTATACTGGTTTGTCACAGAGATGCATCGGTTCTATTCGATCCAGGATCCATGTATTCTTATGTGTCTTCTTATTTTGCTCCGCATTTGGGTATATCCCGGGATTCTTTGGGTTCTCCTGTTTATGTTTCTACTCCTGTGGGAGATTCTCTTGTTGTGGACCGTGTTTATCGGTCATGTTTTGTTACTATTCGTGGTTTTGAGACCAGTGCTAATTTGTTGTTACTCGATATGGTGTATTTTGATATTATCTTGGGCATGGACTGGTTGTCACCCCATTATGCTATTCTTGATTGTCACGCCAAGACCGTGCATTCCGCATGTTGAGTGGAGTGGTACCTTATATCACACTCCCAGTAGAGTTATCTTTTTCCTTAAAGCACAGCGTATGGTTGAGAAGGGGTGTGTCGCGTATTTAGCTTATGTGAGAGATGTTAGTGTTGATACCCCTTTTGTTGATTCAGTTCTAGTGGTATGGGATTATCCCGATGTGTTTCCAGCTGATCTTCCGGGCATGCCTCACGACAGAGACATTGATTTTGGCATTGATTTGTTGTCGGGCACTCAGCCCATTTCCATTCCTCCGTACCGTATGGCTCTTCCTGAGTTGAAGGAGTTGAAGGATCAGTTACAAGAATTGCTTGATAAGGGTTTTATTCGACCCAGTGTTTCACCTTGGGGTGCTCCTGTCTTATTTGTGAAGAAGAAAGATGGTTCTATGCGCATATGTATTGATTATCACTAGTTGAACAGGTTACAATGAAGAACTGTTGTCCCTTGCCTCGTATTGATGATCTATTTGACCAGCTTCAAGGTTCACATGTATTTTCTAAGATTGGTTTGCGCTCAGGTTGCCATTAGTTGAAGATTCGGGATCCGGATATCCCGAAGACTGCTTTCAGGACTTGGTATGGCCATTATGAGTTTCTAGTTATGTCATTCGGGCTGACTAATGCCCCCACGGCATTTATGCATTTGATGCACAGTGTGTTCAGGCCATATCTCGACTAGTTCGTCATTGTTTTCATAGATGATATTCTTGTTTACTCCCGGAGTCGGGAAGAACATGAGCAGCACCTGAGGACATTGCTTCAGACCCTGAAAGAGAAGAAGTTGTATGCAAAGTTCTCAAAATGTGAGTTTTGGTTGAGTTCTGTGGCATTCTTAGGCAACGTGGTATCGAGTGAGGGCATTCGAGTGGATCCGAAGAAGGTAAAGGCCGTGCAGAGTTGGCCCAGGCCTTCCTCAGTTACAGAGATTCGCAGTTTCCTTGGCTTGGCAGGTTACTACCATCGTTTTGTGGAGGGGGTTTCATCGATTGCAGCCCCTATGACTAGATTGACCCAGAAGGGTGCTCCATTTCAGTGGGCAGAGGAGTCTAAGGCGAGCTTTCAGAAGCTCAAGACAGTTTTGACTACAGCCCCAATCTTGATATTGCTTACTAGTTTGAGGTCTTATACAATTTATTGTGATGCCTCGCGAGTTGGCCTTGGAGCGGTGTTGATGCAGGACGGTATGGTGATTGCCTAAGCGTCCAGACAGTTGAAGATACATGAGAAGAATTACCTTGTCCACGACCTTGAGTTAGCTTCCATTGTTCATGCGTTGAAGATCTGGCATCATTATTTGTACGGTGTGCCTTGTGAGATTTATACTGACCACCAGAGTTTGCAGCACATATTCAGGCAGAAGGATCTAAATATGCGCCAGCGTAGATGGTTAGAGTTACTAAAGGAATATGACATCACTATATTATACCACCCGGGGAAGGCCAATGTGGTGGCCGACGCCTTGAGTCGCCGGGCGGAGAGTTTGGGGAGTTTGGCATACCTTCGTGCAGCTGAGAGGCCTCTAGCCTTAGATGTTCTGTCCTTAGCCAGTCAGTTCGTGAGATTGGATCTTTCTGAGCCTTGCCAGGTATTGTCTTGTATGGTTTCTCAGTCTTCCTTATTCGATCGTATCAGGGAGCAGCAGTATGATGATCCTCATTTACTTGTTCTCAAGGACACGGTCCAACACGGTGATGCCAGAGATGTGACCATTGGAGATGATGGGGTATTGAGGATGCAGGGTTGGATTTGTGTGCCCAATGTTGATGGGCTTTGGGAGTTGATTTTAGCAGAGGCCCATAGTTTGCGGTATTCCATCCATCCGGGTACTGCGAAGATGTATCAGAATTTGAGGCAGCACTATTGGTGGCGAAGAATGAAGAAGGATATAGCAGAGTTTGTAGCCAAGTGCCTCATATGTTAGCAGGTCAAATGTGAGCATCAGAGACCGGGAGGGTTACTTCAGCAGATTGAGCTTCCAGAGTGGAAGTGGGAGTGGATCACCATGGACTTTGTGGTTGGACATCCTCGGACTTTGAGAAAGCATGATGCTATTTGGGTGATTGTGGATCGGCTTACCAAATCAGCCCATTTTATTTTGGTACTAACTACTTATTCATCGGAGCGGTTGGCGGAGATTTATGTTCGGGAGATCGTTCGTCTGCATGGTATTCCAGTTTCTATTATTTCAGACAGAGGTACTTAGTTCACTTCACGGTTCTAGAGAGTCGTTCAGCACGAGTTAGGTACCAGGGTGGAGTTGAGCACAACATTTCACCCCCAGACGGACGGACAGTCCGAGCTCACTATTCAGATTCTTGAGGAGGGTCTTGGGATCAGTTCTTGCCATTGGCAGAGTTTTCTTACAACAACAGTTATCAATCTAGTATTCAGATGGCGCTGAGGCTTTATATGGTAGGAGGTGCAGATCCCCGGTGGGTTAGTTTGAGCCGGGTGAGGCCAGGCTATTGGGCACATAGTTGGTTCAGGATGCATTGGAGAAGGTCAACGTGATTCAGGATAGACTCCGTACAGCCCAGTCCATACAGAAGAGTTACACGGACAGGAAGGTTCGTGACGTTTCATATATGGTCGGAGAGCGGGTTCTGCTTCGGGTTTTACCTATGAAGGGCGTATTGAGATTTGAGAAAAAAGGGAAGTTGAGTCCGAGGTTTACTGGCCCTTTTGAGATATTGAGGTGTGTTGGGGAGGTTTCTTATGAGCTTGCCTTACTTCCCAGCTTGGCAGGATTTCATCCAGTATTTCATGTTTCGATGCTCCAGAGGTATCACGGTGACCCGTCTCATGTCTTGGATTTCAGCTCAGCCTATTTGGACAAGGATCTATCATATGTTGAGGAGCCTGTAACTATATTAGACAGGCAGGACAGAAAGCTCAGGTCGAAGACCATTGCTTCAGTAAAGGTTCAGTGGCGGGGTCAGCCGGTCGAGGAGGCGACCTGGGAGACCGAGCAGGATATGCGCAGCAGTTACCTTCATCTTTTCACTACTTCAGGTATGTCATTATGCTAGTTCGAGGATGAACGAATTTTTTAGTGCAGGAGGATGTGACGACCCGGTCGTTCGTCTTAAGAATTAATGCCCCTATCCCCTGTTAACTGTTTTCCCCAAGTCTATTTCTGCTAAATTGAATTGCCGGGACGTTCAGTTTTGAGTTTCGGAGAGTTTTGGGACACTTAGTCCCTAAATGAGAGCTTAGGTGTTGGAAAGTTGCCCGTAGTTGGAGCTGTGTGAAGACGGCCTCGAAATGGAAATCTGATGGTTTCGTTAGCTCCGTTAGGTGATTTCGGGGTTGGGAGCGTGTTCGAAATGCATTTTGGAAGTCCGTAGCTTATTGAGGCTTGAAATGCCGAAGTTTGAATTTTTGAAGTTTCCAGTCCGATAGTGAGTATTTTGTCCGAGGGTTGAAATGGAATTCCGGAAGTTGTAGTAGTTTCTTCATGTCATTTCTGATGTGTGTGCGAAATTTGAGGTCATTCAAACAAGTTTAGACGTGTTTCGGCGTCGGATGTGAATTCTAGAATTTTCCTAAGTTCCTAGGCTTGAATCTTTGCATAATCGATGATTTTGATGTTATGAGACGTGTTTTTAAGGCTCAACCTAGTTCAAATGATGTGTTAGGGTTTGTTGGTGGTTTTGGTTGAGGTCCCGGGGGGCCTCGGAGTTGTTTCAGATGCTTAACGGGTGAAGTTTGGGAAAATTGTTGCTGCTGAACCAGGAACCTTCTGGTGTCTTCGCACCTACGAAGGTTTTTACGCAGGTGCGGACTCGCAGGTGCGGTGGCCTTGATCGCAGATGCGATAGGGGAGTTTTGGGCCAGTGGTCGCAGGTGCGACCTGGCTTCCGCAGGTGCGGGACCGCAGTCGCGACCAAATGACCGCAGGTGCGGCCCCAGTGCATTTTAAGTGACTTTCGCACCTGCGATGCTTTTTACGCAGGTGCGGTGATCGAGTCCGCAGGTGCGATTTCCCTGTGTGTTTTATTCCAAAAATCTGAGAGTTTGGTTCATAATTCTAAAAATCGTGTGAGGACTTAAATATTGGCGATTTTTCTGTGGGTTTTGAAGAGAAGGATCATAGGTAACATTTCCTAATCCTAATTCATTGTTAGACGATTAATTTTCCTTGTTTTCTTTAGTTTAATTATCAAAAATGGGGGGAAAACCATAGGAAAGGGATGAGATTTTCCCAATCCGAAATTCTGAAAAATTGTGGGGTTTTTGGCATCGGATTTCGATTGTTTCTGGTTAAATGAGTTCGTGAGTGAATGGGTGTCCGAAAAATATAACTTTTACCTGATTCCGAGTCGTGGGCCCGAGGAGCGTATTGGTCATTTTACATAATTTCGCATCTTAACTTGAATTAAACAGTGAAAATCTGTTGCATGAGATGTTATTTACGATATGTAATTGAATTGTATAGATTTGGGCCATTTGGANACTTAAATATTGGCGATTTTTCTGTGGGTTTTGAAGAGAAGGATCATAGGTAACATTTCCTAATCCTAATTCATTGTTAGACGATTAATTTTCCTTGTTTTCTTTAGTTTAATTATCAAAAATGGGGGGAAAACCATAGGAAAGGGATGAGATTTTCCCAATCCGAAATTCTGAAAAATTGTGGGGTTTTTGGCATCGGATTTNTTGAGTTTCTTTCTTACCTGATTTATTCTACTTGCAATTATAGCATATGTTAGTTTAGAAAAGCATGCCTAGTTGACTTGAATTGCCTATTTGCTTAAGTTGCTTTAATTTCACCACGTGAAGCATGTTAGGCTAGAACTACTTGTTGCCTTGTATTCTTGCACTCTATTTCTGAATGTCTTCTTGTTATGGCTGCGTATTTACTTTGGGACTACGGGACAGTATCCCGGGAGATCCCCCTGCGTATTTACTTTGGGACTACGGGACGGTATCCCGGGAGATCCCTCTGTATATTTACTTTGGGATTACGGGACGATATCCCGGGAGATCCCCCTGCATATTTACTTTGGGACCACGGGACGGTATCCCGGGAGATCCCCTTGCACATTGATATCTAGACTACGGGACGGTATCCTGGGAGAACCTTCGGATATGCATACGATGGACTGCGGGACGGTATCCTGGTAGATCCACTAGACAGTTGAGAAAAGGACTACAATACGGTATACAGTCTTTTTTTTAGATTGTTCAGCTTTCTTTTACTTAATTATTCCGCAAGTTGTGTTGTTATTCCGCATTGCTAGGCTTACCTAGTTATAGGGACTAGGTGCCGTCACGACATGTTCACGGAGGGCGAACTGGGGTCGTGACAAGTTTGTATCAGAGCTCTAGGTTCATAGGAGTCACAAAACATAGGCCGGTTTATTAGAGTCTCGCTAATTGGTACGGAAACGTCTATACTTACCTTTGTTATCGAGTTGTTCATATTCCGTGTTTACTCTGTTCTTGTGTTTGTCATTTCCTTGTTTGACCTGTCTTATTTCATGGTTGTATTCATTATTTCTGTCTGTCTTTCATACTGTAAATTCCTATTATATTGTTAAACCTCAGTAGGGCCCGGACCTTCCTCGTCACTACCGACCGAGGTTAGTCTTGGCACTTAATGAGTACCGATGTGGTGTACTCATGCCCTTTCCTACGTATGTTTTCCATGTGCAGATCCAGGTATCTCCACTCAGGCGCACTATCCCCGAGGTTGAGAGATACAGTAGAGACTTCGAGGTACATCTGCCGCGTCCGCAGACCAGGAGTCTCTATCTTCTTCCTGCTTTTGTGAAAAGTTTATCTTTCCTTACAGTTGTATAGACATTATGGAGTTAGAGCAGTGTATTATATTCTGGTAGCCTGTGATTCTCGTGAGTTTTCGGGTTTTGGGGTGATATTGTAGACCTCCGTATTATTTTGGGTTGTATATGCCAAGTGGAATTTATATACAGTCTTTCTTTTAGATTGTTCAGCTTTCTTTTACTTAATTACTCCGCAAGTGATGTTGTTATTCCGCATTGCTAGTCTTACCTAGTTACTGGATGATTCGGAGCCAAATCAGAAGAAGGATTCAAGTTTTGGAAGCTTAAGCGGTAAGAGTTGACCGAAACTTAACTTTTGTGCAAATGACTCCAGAATGGGTTTTAGATGATATCAACAGCTTTTTATGGTTATTTTGGACTTGGGCGTGCGTCCGGAATTGGATTTGGAGTTCTGTAGGGTGATTTGAAGCATTTCGGCGAAAGTTGGAAAAGTTGAACTTTGGAAGGTGGAGAGGTTTGACCAATAGTTGACTTTGGTGATACCGGGGTCGGAATGCGATTCCAAGAGTTGGAAGAGCTCCGTTATGTCAATTGGTTCTTGCCTGCAAAATTTGACGTCATTCCGGTTTGGTTTGATAGATTTCGGCACGAGTTTTAGAAGTTGGAAAATTTGGAAGTTCATAAGTTCGATTCATGGTACGATTTGTAGTTTCATCATTGTTTGATGTGGTTTGAGGCCTCAAGAGGGTCCGTGTTAGGTTATTGAGCTTATTGGTATGTTCGGGCGAGGTCCCGAGGGGCACGGGTGAGTTTCAGATAGGTTTGGGTTGTGTTGCGCTCGTTTTTGATGTTTCGGCGTCGTTTCTTCAAGAATAAATGATACCATATTAATAAAATGAGCTCTAATTTCTATTTTATTGAAGCATTAGATCCTTATCATAATTACGGAGCTATAACAAAAAGAATCGTTGAATTTGGACATCGTATGAGGAAGTTATGCTCATTTTAGTGTCGGAGAAAAGAACTGGTGATGGTGCTTCGCAGATGCGAAGTTGGGTGCGCATATGTGGAGCTGCAGGTGCGGAAAATGGTCCGCAAAATCGGAAATGACAGCTGGAAATGCATAGGTATATTTTTGTCGCAATAGAGAAAATCCCTGAGTATAAAAAAATCAGACTATGTCATTTTGGTATTTTGAGGATATCTTGAGTTCTAGAGCTCCGATTGAGGTGATTTTTACGCCGTTCTTCTCGTATTTTCATGGGGGTAAGTATATAAGTATAATTTTTGTATTTTAATATGATTACAGAAGTTTATTTTTTGAATTAATCCATATTTTGATTGGAGAATTGGGGTTTTTATCAAAAACTTTTCTAAAGGTAATAATTGGGTTTGAACATCGATTCGGTATCGGAATTTGATGAAATTAGTATGGTTGGACTCTTATTGGAATAGGTGTTATAATTTTGTAAAAATATTCGGGTTCCGAGGTGCTGGTCTGGGGGTCGACTTTTGGGTCGATTTTTAGATTTTTGTAAAGATTGAAACTTTATGATTCAGAATAGTTTCTTATAAGTTTTATTTGTGGTTTGCAGTTATTTTGGTTGGATTTGAGCCATTCGGAGGTCTTTTCAATCGAGAAGTTCATTTAGAGTATCAATTTGTCTTCTTTGAGGTAAGTATCTTGCCTAACCTTATGTGGGGGGACTACTCCTTAGGATTTGAGTCTTCTATGTTGATTGTAGTCTGTGTACGCGAGGTGACGAGTGCATCTCAGACTTATTTATGAAAATTTGGCCTTTTAGGGTTCTTCAATCCTTATATTCACTTTGTATAAAGTTGTTCTTGATACGTTTGAGTTCCTATTTACTAGTTTCACATCTACATGCTTTAATTAGAGTCAGTTGCTTTAGGATTCACTCTTATTGTGTATTTGACTCTTATTTGACTTAATTGAAGATTTTATCTCTTCCATCGTCATGCTATCTTTTCATAACTGCTTATCTTTAGTTGAAATTATTATTAGCTCATCCTATAATTGTTCAGTCTTAATTGGAGTTATGGTTATCTTCTGGTGCTTATCCTAATTGATTGTTGAATATCCTTCGTAATTGCTCAACCTAAAAGAAATTTAGATAACCTATATCTTAGTTGACTTGCCTTTATTTGGAACTATTTGACTCGTGTTGGCTTCCTTAATGTTGACTTGAATATTGGTTTTAGCTTTCCCTTGTTGAGTTGTTCTCTTTACGCCTTTCATTCTTTACTGTGGTTATTCCTTGTGAATGAGTTCTATCGTTTCTTTGTGATTTAAAGTTCTTGAGTTGATTTACTTGTCGTACTTTGTATTATTGTCATTGTTGTTGTTGTACTTGTTGTGGTGATGCACGAGGTTTTTGTCGTGCTATAACTGTTATCTCTGTTGGTTGAGCTGCATATTTACTTAGGGACTACCGAACAGCATTCTGGGAAATCCCCATGTACTGCATATTTACTTTGGGACTACGAAACAATATTCCGGGAGATCCCCCTGTACTGCATATTTACTTTGGGCCTACGGAACGGTATTCCGGGAGATCCCCCAGCACTGCATATTTACTTTGGGACTAAGGAACTGTATTCCAGGAGATCCCCCTATACTGCATATTTACTTTGGGACTACGGAACGGTATTCCGGGAGATCCCACTACACATTTACGTTTGGGACTACGGGAAAGTATCCTGGGAGATCCCCTGTTGTTATATTTGTGTTCTAGTCTGCTAATCTTCTATGCTTACATTCTTTTAAACATTCTACTTGTTTTCCGTTCTTTTCCTTATACTTACTAGCTGGTACGAACTATATTAGGACACTTGCACAGGCATACACGTAGCTAAGCACTCCTTATCGGATAAGAGTTTTTCTTGATATTGCCGAGTATACACACACACCCTTGTTTACTTGCCTTCCATGTGAGAATGGCTCTATTTGGCACGTGAGTCGTCAGTGCGGTTATGAGGTGCGATGAAGGCCCAGGATGCCAAGTGTTAGGGTTCAGGTACTGAGACCCGTATTGTATGATTATGAGATAAGGTGTCATAGAGTGACTTATATTCGAAGAATATTTATTTGAAAATTTTATATTCGTAAAGTATTTATCTTGAAAGAACTATGTTTGAAGGATATTTATTTGAAGGAAGTATATTTCAAAATGCAATTCTTATTGTGAAGGATTATATTCTACAGATTTCTATTCAAAAACTTATGGGTGAAATATTTATACTTGAAGGTTTTAACTAATTTATTGGAGTTTGTTGGCTAAGACCTGATGTGAAAACTATCCCAGTTGCTGAGTTACTACTTGTCTTTACTGTATTTGTGATTTCGGATTTGGGTTGTGTTTCTGTTCACTCTTCTGTGTCCTTATTATGGTATTCTGTTGTTACTTGTTGTTTTCCTTCCTTATTGAAGTTGCTATATTGTTAGCCATATCGCATAGTCTTTAGATATATATCATGTTCTGTTATTCCTATACTCATGCTTGTTTTAGTTTATTAGACCAGTGGGTGTCTTGACTAGTCCTCGTCACTACTTCACCGAGATTAGTCTGATACTTATTGGGCAACGCTGTGGTGTGCTCATACTACACTTCTGCACATTTTTGTGTAGATCCAGGTATTGCAAAGTCGGTTGGTCATTAGCTAACAGCACAGATTGTTGTTGTGGAGACTCAAGGTAAACCTGCTGCTGCGTTCACAGGCTTCGGAGTCACCTTCCTATTTTGCATTTCACACTATTTTTATCTATTTCCAAAACATTTGTATTTAGAAGTTGTACCAAATTCTATAGAGCTTATGACTTGTACTACCGGTTTTTGGGAAATTATAAATTCTATAAAGATTTTTATATCGAGATTGTTAGGTTTTCTTTATTATTGTTATTATTCAGTAGATGTTAGGCTTACCTAGTCCCTAAGACTAGGTGCCATCACGATACCCAACAGAGGGGAAATTGGGTCGTGACAGCGACCATCGCTAAGCGAGTGTGAATTTTCTCTCCTTACATTGGGAAAATCAGAAAACCCAAAAATCAGACTATGAAGACATAAACTCAACAATGAACCCATCCAACAGAGGTGATAGCCAATTCCTCATGATGCAAACAATATGACTTGTTGTGCCCATACCAATCATAGAGAAAGTCAAAGGAATGCAGGACTTCTTCAAGCAACCCAACTCATCATTCTTCTCGAACACAACCATTTTTAGAAAACCATATGGGGTACGATTTTCTTGCACCAACAGATCTGAACTATCCCATGGGAGTTTGGTGAAACCTCCAATTTCTTCCAAAAAATGAGTCATCTCCATATTCTGAACCGAAAAATGTCCCTCTTTTCATTCCAATATAGTGTCTCCCTCAACAAGTTCCCTATTTGGCTATACATTCATCAAGGATGGTAAATTACCCAATATCCTTCTTACATGATTCCTATCACACGGCGCGAGGTCGTTCCACAAATCAATCAATAGATTTGGGATGTTCTGGACCATGTCGAACCTAGGAATTTCGTGCCTCATTTTCTGCATCAAACAAAGAGTTAGTCCTTCCCCCTCCTGATTTAATTAATTAAGCAATAACACTCAATATGTTGACACATTTTCTCCAAGTAATGCACATAGCATGAATGTGTCCCTCGCGATTGTAGAGATCCCTTTTGGACCTTGGACAGGGTTTATCTAAACGGATTTAATACGCCATGGGTATTTGATCCATCCTAGGTTTAACGTGATGCATGCACATTCTTGAGAGGGAAAGGCACGTGACTGTCGACTGCACCGCTGATCGACTAGAATACCTCTATAAGCCTTTTCGATTTGATAGGGGTATTTATGGAAAGTGCGGACACTTATCAAGCGCCGCTATGTTGATAATAGACACGAATGGAATATGATGTTGAAACCATACTTATGTGAAAGTGATAACATGTAGTCAAGTAACTTACACGGTTAAAGCACGCAAAATGCACTATTAAATAATGTGATAAAGTAAACTAGAGAGAAATGGAAAAGAAAAGACAATGAAAAAAGTTAGCGTAGTTCACAAAAGTTCGAAAAACATAATTAGAGGAAGCAAATACAGTAGATGGGGAAATGAGGTTCATGATGTAGCAATTCAAGCAAATAAATGGGGTAGGAAGAGGGAGGTACATGAAATAAGTCAAATAATTCAACAATCCGCACAACAAAAATTCTTTATGGTAAGAGCCTAAGTATATCCCCAGCAAAGTCGCCATGCTGTCGTGCCCCGTCTTCTCGCGAAAGCAGATTTCGACATGTGACAACTCTTTTAAATGGGTATTAAAAGAGAAGAATTGCCACCTAACAGGTTTGAGGTGCTTTAGGGGACTTATTTGCGAATAACCTTGTTTAAGTAACCTATGTCACCAAAGACCAGGTAATGGAACAAATTACCTCAAAGAGAAGAGGTTAGGCACTCTTCGAGGTCCACAATTATGGTTCCTGGCCGAATTTTACACTATGGCGATTATTGAATTATAACTACCTTATGAGAGCATGTCAATTAAAGGAGAGTAGAGATTCCAAATAACTAATCAATTATTCAAAGCGAATATAGGACGAAATAATTTTTTAAGAGAAATTATACACAAGTGAAGGAAATAATTTGTCCACTAATAAGTAATTGATACAACTCTTTGGGAATTACAAGATATATCCTAATCCAGTCTAAGTTTCAATAAGTAAGTATACAAGCAATGATTACATATAGAGGGGGGCCTAGAATTTTTAGCCTAAAGGATCACCCCATGCAACATAAAGAATACTTCACAACTCCCTTAAGTATAAGGGTTCCTCGTATTATTCAGCAAACACAGACTACCATCTCCTAGTACCCAATTACTTTCTTGAAGTTGTTTACCTAAAGTTCACTAGTTCAATTCTAAGTTGCGTCCTATATGTGCTTACCCGTCCAATACCTATGGTCCAAGAGGTTTTTGACCTACTATGTGGGTGGTTCTAGACTCACCTAGGCTGCTTAAAAATGAGAAAACTAAGCGTCACACAATCGAACCAAGTATGACTTCACAAAAGATGCAAGTAGCACAAAAGGCTCAATTTTACCTCCTCATATAGACACATATGCACACTATAAAGTAAACGATCTATTATTATTCAAGTTAATTATGCTTAAGACTAGGTGGACGAGTAATTATAAGTAGGTAGATCTGGAGGTAGAGCATGTTGTGTCGTTTAAAACCTATAGGCATGATGTCTAGACAATTAAACTTAGAAGAAACTTTTGAGTAATAATTAATTCTTATTGTGTTTAATCCTATAGACATGGTTTCTAAACAAGAAGATAAAATTAAACAATTTCAACTGACAACATAGAGTCCTATAGACATGATTTCTAGATGGTAAGATTTGGGAAATGAAACCTTTAAAACATAAATTTGTTACATTGATCCTATAGGCATGCTTTCTAGGCGAACCACATAACTAAGGAAGAGGTATCAATATAAACAGTCTCAATTACTCAAACGGAATCCTATAGGCAAGTAGTCTATGCACAGAATTAAGGCATGTTAAACAAGTAGCAGGCACATTCAATTTAAATCCTATAAACATATTTTCTAACAATAAGTCTCGTTGATAAGATTGATATTGGAATTTATTAAAGCCCTAAACCAAGTTCTCTAAGTGAATATGCACGGCTTACAGCTTATAGGCATGTTGTCAATACACAGATAATTCTCAAAGATAGTGCATGGAAAGTAAGATAACCAAATAAGACATTTAAACCATATAGGCATGTTTTCTACCCACTCATGCAAGAATTAATGTATTCCCCCCCACCGCCCACCCCATCACTTTAACTAATTTCCCTATCATTCGTTATTACAAATTATTACAGGCCCAAATGAAATAATATAAGCCAAAATAGAATAATTACAAACTTAAATAGAACAATTACAAGCCCAACATAAAGGAAAGTAACCTAGTGAAGTTTCTGGGCCTTCAAATAGGTTTTAGAACCTCACATGGGCAGTAGGCCCCAAACTTCAAGTGTTGGGATGTATGTCGAATCCAATTACCCAAACATGGCCCAGCAGGCCAGGACCAAATGACAATGACGACCATCTCGCTTACCCATTAACCACCATAAAGACACAAGCAACAACATGCACAATACCAAGCTAGTCATAAAACTTCAAATTCCGTGTAGAGAAGGATATAAGGATTTTTGCAAGCACATACAAGATGTAAGACACATAGGTTCACACACAATGACTTTACATACTTATCCAACATGTTTAAGAGACAACATCACAAAGGTAGACACCATAGAATAACTAGAACTTAATCGCATAGAATGGCAAACAGGGATTCAAGGCAAATATATAGTCAATAGTCTAACTTTTAAAAGTAGCTAAGGAGGAATTCTAATTCTAGGAAGATGTTAGTTTAGGTAGGCAATATTCAACAGGATAACCAGATGAAACACAATCAACAACATACTCATTTGAAGACACATAATCAAAGGTAATCTATGAAAGAACAATTCTAGTAGTGAAGCCTTAGCACGAGTCTTAGGAGGCATGATCATGAACTGATCCAAATAGAACTTCCACCTGAATGTTTCAACATGGAAATCTAAGGCAGACATGGTCATAATTAATTGGTAACCAAGCAGGCAAACTGGTAGGCATGGTCCAAAACAATGTACAAGCAATTACTTGGTTCAAATATGAGAGACTTAACATATTGAAATTCTAGACATACATCATTCATTACAAGAAGGCTCCAAAAGTCTAAAGCAATTCATAGGATCATGGTAGATGACAAGAATGCAAACTCCGAGTTAATAAAACACCTAAGAGGGCAGAAGGTATTTCAATCGAATGCACATAGAAAGAACAGTCTGCTCATTTAGAAGTCTTGGACTTAAGCAACACTAAAACACATAGAATTGCAGGAAAAAAAACCCACCATTGAGACGAACTAATCAGTAGAACATATAACATAATATTAGAGTTCAAGTTGCATGAAAAACTAAACCATGTTTGTTCACAGACTTAGAGCATACACATAAACAAAAAGAATAGAATTACAAAGTAAAAGAGTACTAACCAGTTGTAAATTAAATGCGCAAATAAAGGACGCCGACTTAGTCTTAGCAGTGGTTTAATTAGCAGCGATAAAGAGAGAACAATAGACTCCCAAATTGAATGCGTCAGAGCTTACAAGAGCTTCGAACGAGCTCCAAGCAGTGCTGGCACCAGAGGAAGTTAATGAATCAATTTTGATGGCCTTGGCTTTCAACCGACCAAGAATGCCATGATCCAAAATCCACTAGGTTGTGATGGTGCCCAACGGTGCCGTCAGGCAAAACAAAGATGAATTATCAACTTAATTACTCATTTCCTTATTTTTAAAATCATAAATCCCATTAAATAAATAGAGTGAAATCTGATACTCGTAGAAACCTTTGATTTTCTTTGCCAAATCCCGTATAAAATATAAATTACAAGGTGAAATAATAATAATAACATGAACCAAAATAATGAACATCCACTATGAACCCCCAAAACTCGGTGTCACAAGTGCATGAGCATCTACCAGAAGGTACAATAACAATACAAAATTTGTCTGGAGTACAAAATAGACATGCTAATGTAACTAATTAAAATGGAGAATCCATTGCTGATGCAGCTCACCGTGAAGTCCCCACGATAGTCGCGCCTTTGCGCCCCAAAGACCACCAGACATATATATACCTGCACAATAAGTGCAACAAATGTATCATGAATACGTAAATCAATGCGTACCTAGTAAGTATCTAGCCTAACCCTAAGGATGTAGTGACGAGGGGTCGACGTTGACACTTACTAATGGTCAAATAAATCAAATACAGTAGGAAGTAAGCAAATATGAGGCAGGGTAAATAAACAGTATAAGCAAATATAGGTACGTGGTAGAATCCTCCTCTAAACAGTAAACTCAAGCTCTATATTATCGGTCACCTCCTCAATCAGAGTATATATGTAAAACGATTCCCGCTATATGTTCCTCACAATTCAAATCAAGAAAACTCACGGGTACGATGGCTTCTTGTCAAATATTACGCACGACGTGCCGAGGCGAACAACCTGATCTCATAAGATTATTTCATGAAGTTTTTGAGGCGAACGACCTGATCCCGTAAAAGTATTCATTAAAATGCCAAGGCGAACGACCCGATACCATTAAAATATGATACTTCCGAGGCGAACGGCCCGATACCATTAAAATATGATACTGCCGAGGCGAACGGCCCGATCCCAAAAAAATATGATGTTGCGTAGGAGAAAGACCCATCCCATAAGAATATAATACTACCGAGGTGAAATGACCGATCCCATAAGAGTGTGTACATAATCCTACCGAGGCGAATGGCCCGATCCCATAAGAGTGTGGTGCATAATACTGCCGAGGCGAATGACCTGATCCCATAAGAGTGTGGTACATAATCCTGCCAAGGGGAACGGTTCGATCCCATAAGAATAAGAAGCTTTAACGGGTCCTTGACCCCACTCACGAATATACATGTGATTTATGAAATTAAAAGAAGCTTTTTGATGAAAATGCGCAATGGGAGAGAAATTTGTAAGGGAAGCACAATTATTCTGGGGCTAATCAAGTAGCTCGTAAAATTACAATAGCGAGTCTATCACTCTACGCAAGCCTAATCTCAAGTTGTAAACATGAAAGGATAACTCAAATAGTACAATTAAAGATGGCGTAAACCTAAGTCTACCCGGACAAATCAGGAATCCTAGCATACGCACGACCACTCGTCACCTCATGTGTGCATAGCTCCCACAACATGTAGCACATAAGAATATAACACCTACAGGGTAAATTCCCTCTCACAAGGTTAGATAGGAGACCTACCTCGCTCCGATGTTCCATAACCGACTCCAATGCCTCTCTAACACCTTGAATTAAAGCTGAATAATCCGAAACTAGTCAAATAATGTGCATCAAAATATACTCCAATTCTTATAATTAGTAAATTTATAACAATTTCCATCTCCGCTTGAAAAGTCAATAAAGCCAACCCTTGGAACCACGTGCCTGGATTCTGAAGTATTCCAAGATAAACTTTATCCATAACATCACGAACTCAAATATATAATTTATTCCAAATTACATGTCCAATTTTGTGATCAAAATCCAAAAATACGATTTCTAGGTTTTTCTTAAAAAATCACACAATTTCCACCAATTCAATTTGTATATAATACATGTGAAATAGTTGGAAATTGAACAAAATTACTTACCCAAATATTGTAGATGAAAATCTCTCTTCAATATCGCCTCCTACACAAAGATTGCGACACATGGTTCGCATTTGCGGACCTTCGCAATTGCGGAGAAGTGTTCGCAATTGCGAAACAAGGCAAAAATCTACAGACTTTGCAATTGCGAACAAATGTTCACAAATGTGAACCAAGGAAAAAATCTATGAGCTTCGTAATTACAAACAAATATTCGCAATTGCGAACGAGGGCAAAAAGCTACAGACTTCGCAATTGCGAACAAATGTTCGCAATTGCGAACCAAGGCAAAAATCTATAGACTTCGCAATTATGAAAAAATGATCTCAATTGCGAACCAAGGAAAAATAAAAAAACATCGCAATTTTGAATCAATTCCGATACCTGAGCACCAGCAACACGAGCAATCTTTCTAACACGAAAATCGGCATAACTCTCTCATATGACATCAAAATTTGATGATTCTTGTTGCTATGACTTCATAATTACAATACATATATAATGGTTCAATAAAATTACAAATCAAAGGTCGTTTGGTAAATATAGTATCCTTTATATCCAAGGAAACGACGTCGAAACATCAAATAAGAGCGCGGCACAACCCAAATAAATCTGAAACACACCCGAGGCCGCCGACACCCTATCCAATTACACAAACCAGTCCCAAAACATAACATGAACCTGCTCGAGGCCTCAAATCACACCAAAACCATGAATCGACTGTCAAATCATCCTTTTAACTTTCAAACATTCAAAGTTCGATGAACGCGTCCGAACTACACTTAAATATTCCGGAATGACACCACACTTTACGTACAAGTCATAAATCAATATATGAACTTATTCCAAGGCTCTGAACCATAAACGGACATCGATAAACCCAAATTCCACTTCTAACCAAACTTAGAAAATTCTAAAACCTTCGAATAGCCAACTTTTCACAATAGGCGCTGAAATACTCTCGGACCACCCAATACTCAACCCGAACATACGCCCAAGTCCGAAATCATATTACGAACTTATTGGAACCTTCAAATCTCGATTCCGAGATCATTTAATCAAAAGTCAAACTTTAATCAACCCTTCCAACATAAAGCTTCCGAATTGAGACTTTTCCATCCGAATCAACTCCGAACCTCCCGAAATTCAATTTTGACCACATGTACAAGTCATAAAACATGAAGTGAAACTACTCAATGTCTCAAACTTCTAGACGACTTTCTAGAGCTTAAACTGACCAATCGGATCGTTACAAAGAACCCAACAACTTCGGAAGATATTCAGGACAGAAAGAGTGAGTGAAAGAGAGAGAGCAGTGATTTTCAACTTTGCTTAAAGGAGAAACCAGAGATGGATTAGATAGTGTTAAATCAGGCAAAGAAATAAGGAAACAAAAAAAACTCACATAAACAAGAAAAGAAAATATCACGTGCAATCAGTAAAGTAGCCGGTAAAGGAGGAAATCGAATTTCAAACCCTAGTTAGGGTTCAATATTTCTGTATATGGACGAGATAGCATCCAAATATCGAAGATTGAAGCTGATACAGTCCGAGCTTGAAAAGTAACACTAGACAAAACTAGGCGAGTACTCAAGTAATTCCAAAAACGCATGCATAATAGCGAGATATTAAAAATAAGGTAAGTGAATCATGGAGTTATTCCATTTCCTAGTTGAAATTGGAGAGGCGTTGAGTGGTGAGACGGGTTGGGAGTGCTTGAGGCCAGCGGAGGCGGGAAATGTGGTCTAGGGTTTGGGATTCAGATAATTAAAAATAGGAGGAATATTATGGGCCATTGATCATTTGAGATCAATGCTAGGGATTCAATGGAAAGCGGGCGGGTTGAATCCGGGTCCCGATCGGGTTTGGGAAAGAGGGGTCATTTGGTTTGGTCTTAGGGTCGTTTGGTTTGGACCATAGAAGAGTGGGCCTGGGGTTGGTCTTTTGGTTCAAATTTTTGGCTTAAATTTGGCCTAGAATTAAAACAAATAGAAAATAAAGAAAAATAAAATAATAAAATAATAAAATAAATAATAAATTTATAAAAATTTATTTATGCAATTTTAATACCTTTCAAATAGTGACTGCAAATAAAAACATAAAAATGCTATTATGAACTAAATAATGCAACAAATACAATTATTTGTAGAATATAGGCTATCATTGCAAATAATATTTAAATGGTGCGAAAAAATACAAATACAAATACAATTATAAAAACTAAAATTAAATGTTGTAGAATATGCATGTGGGTATAAATAATTAATTTGGAGGCCTCAAATTATACATAACAACATCGAAACCACGAACCACACCTCAAATCAAACTTAATAAACTTTTGAACTTTTGACTTCCAAAACTCATGGTGATCCAACTTCCAAATGACATAAAACCCCTATTCCAACTTCCGGAACAACAATTTGAACCCGATATCATCAAAGTCAACCCCCGTCAAACATATGAACATTCCAAACATTCAAATTACCAACATTCGTCAAGTAGCGCCAAAACCTTCTAGAAACATCCAAATGCATGTCCAAGCATACATCCAAGTCCAAAATCATCATCCAAACCTAACGAAACCATCAAAATACCAATTCGAGATCAAACACAAAAAGTGAAACATAGTCAACTCTTCCAACTTAAAGCTTTAAAAATGAGAATCACTCTTCCAAATTAATTCCAAACCACTCAAAATCAAAGCCAATGATACACACAAGTCATGATGTGAAGCTATTTGTGACCTTAGACCACCGAACAAAATATAAATTCTCAAATTAACCTGTCGGGTCGTAACATTCTCCCCCACTTAAACATGCTTTCATCTTCAAACGTGCCAAGTGTCGTTCTAAAGCAATCAAATCACTTATGTATGAATTCACCATGCATACACCCATGTGTGGTCCCACGTCACCTTAATCCATATAAGCCTGACATCACAACCTAACTGAAGATCCTTACTTTAACCTTGGTCCATAAGTCCTAGAATCAAATGTCCAACATTCGGAATCTACTACAAGACCCGATTCGATGGCGCCCAACACCGTTGTCAGGCAAGCCAACATTGATTATCTAGTGAATTTAGTTTGTGTTTACTAAATCCTTCCCATATTTTAAAAATAATTTAGCCACTACACATGGAATATGACACACAGGGGGGCAATTAGATTACGAAGAACAAAACTCAAATTTTTTTAATTAATTACATTTCCAAAAGAATAGTCTACCAATGTGTATGCCAGGAACTAGTGTCACAAGTCTATTGGCATCTAGTAGAGAGGCAAAAAAAAGAATAAAATCTATCCTACTGTCTGAAATAATATAAAAAAGAATAGCAAAAGAGGTGACTCCAGAGTGCTGCTGGACGGCATCAAGAAACAGCTCACCGTGAAGCCTCGAACCAAGTGAAATCAAGGACGAGCACCGGACTGATAGCCAGATGCACCTGCCTCAGAACCTGTACAATTAAGTACAGAGCGTAGAATGAGTACATAAACAATATGTACCTAGTAAGTATCCAGTCTAATCTCGAAGAAGTAGTAACGAGAGCCCGACTGGACACTTACTAGGGTCCAAACAGTATAATTAGATATAATTTAAAATGAATAACAAGTACACGTGGACAGTAAAACAATGAATATTTAGCATAACCACACAAAAAACCTATTTACGTGGAGAAAAACCAATATACAGTTTACAATTTGTCGTTCCAGACATCTAACAGTTTAACAGTTATGAAAAATATCAGACAAGTAGCTTGTGAATAATGTGTCAAGGACATACGGTCTGAGCCAACATAATAATAAATGTGCACTGTCGAAGGGTCAAACGGCGCAAACCATAGATGCATCTCTTAACCTACCGTGGCGTACGGCCCGCTCCCATGAGAGTAGTGGAAAGAATCAGTCCACTCGCGGAATATAAATTGCGAAGCGGTCACACATAAACACAACATTTTTCCTTAAATCCTTTTCTAAAATAGTAATTCATTTGAAAATGTCAAGTTCTAGGATTTCTTGAAAACAAGCTTGCATATAAGGAGATCACAAGGCATATAGTTCAATTAACAGAGTTCGCAAGGCATGGTGTAAACCTAACTACCCGGACATAACAAGAATAGTCGCTACGCATGGACTCCCGTCACCTCGTACGTACGTAGTCCCCACAAATAATGACACATAGTTAATTACTTCACTTATGGGGATAATTCCCTCTTACAAGGTTAGAAAGGAGACTTACCTCGTTTCAATCCTTCTTCTCTGGTCAAGAATGCGCCCAAATCTCCAAATTCGTCACCCAAGAACTTGAAACTAGCAAAACATTATATAAATAAATCAATCTATATTCAAAAGACCACACTTCCCCTATTTAAATAATTATCTCAACCTAGTTTGAAAATTCCTAAAATGTACTCGCGGGCCCACATGCTCGGATTCCGGAAATTTTCAAGAGGAATGGTTACCCACAACCTAAGGATCAATAATATATAGTTTTTGCATGATTTGACAACAAATATCTTGGTAAATTCTTATTTTTTATCAAAAACCCTAGGTTTCACTCTAAACCCATGATTTCCACTAAGTTTTGTGTGTTAATCTACCCGAAACTCAAATATTAAACCCACTTTTAAGTAGAAATTACTTACCTCACAATTGCTAGGTCGAATCTCCCCTTTGAAAGCTCCCCAAATCATCCAAAGATGAAAGAAATGGCCTGAAAATGTCTAAGTCCCGCATTTAAAACAACCACACTGCCTTCAGGACTTTCTCACCTGCGGCTCGAGGACTGCACCTGTGGTCTCGCATCTGCGAGCCAGTGCTCGCACCTGTGGAAGAGGAGAAGAAGTCCAGGGGTCGCACCTGCGGAATGGAGCCCGCACCTGTAGAAATTGGGCAGCCCCTCTAAGGCCGCACTTGTGAGGCTTTGACCGTGCCTGCGGTCTCGCACTTGCGGCTGGTCCTTCGCAGGTGCGGTCGCACCAGATCTGATGCACCAATAGCTATTTTTGAGCATGGTTTGCCTCGCGCGATGTCCGATTGGTTTCAGGTCCCCCTGAGGCCCCGTCCAAATATACCAACAAGTTCTAAATCATAATATGGATTCGCTCGAGCCTTCAGAACGTCCGAAACAACGCTAAATCTAAGAATCATAACCCAAAACCATCTAAATTCAACTTAAGAACTTTTAAGTTCTTGAATTTTCTTTCGACACGCCGAAACATACCTACACTGCTCGAAATGACACCAAATTTTGCGAGCTAGTCATAAATGGCATGACAGAACTATTCCCGTAATTCCGTTCGTACCTCGATAACACATAAACACGTTCCAAACCTCAATATTTGAACTTAAGGAATCATATTTCACTATTTGGCGCCGAAATGCTCTCGGGTCATCCGAAACCGTTCCGATACACCCAAGTCCGAAATCATCATACGAACCTACTGAGCTTTCAAATCTTGATTCCGAGGTCGTTTACTAAAAATGTTGACCAGAATCAAACTTGGACTTTAAGGCCAACCGTAAGGAACTAAGTGTTCTTATACCACCCCAAACTCCTCTGAATCCCGAACTAACCATCCTCGCAAGTTATAAATCACTAAAAGCAACCACATGAAGTCTCATTTAGGGGTATGGAGTTCTAGAACACAAAACTACCGGTCGGGTCGTCACATTCTCCACCTCTTAAACAAACGTTCGTCCTCGAACAGGTCTAGAATCATACTTGGAGTGCTGAATAAGTGTGGATATCCGCTCCGTATGTCCTCCTCAGACTCCCAAGTCGCCTCCTCGACTGGTTGGCCCCTCCACTAGACTTTTACGGTGGAACCCTCTTGTACCTCAACTGGCATTCCTGTCTGTCAATGATAGCAACTGACTCCTCCTCGTAACCCAACCTCTCATCTAGATAAATGGTGATGAAGTCTATCACATGAGAGAAGTCGGCGTGGTACCTCCATAGCATGGACACATGAAAGACCGGATGAACTCCTGATAAACTGGGAGGTAAAGCGAGCTCATAAGAAACATCCCCAACTTGCCTCAACACCTCAAATGGGCCTATAAACCTTTGGCTCAGCTTGCCCTTCTTTCCAAACATCATAATACCCTTCATCGGCGAGACTTCCAACAGGACCTTCTCGCCGACCATAAATGATACATCACGCGCCTTCTGATCCGCGTAACTGTTCTTTCTGGACTGTGTTGTGCGAAGCCTCTCCTGAATCAACTTTACTTTCTCCAAAGCATCCTTCACCAGATCAATGCCATATAACTTAACCTCGCCAAACTCAAACCACCCGATGGGAGAACGACATCGCCGACCGTACAAGGACTCAAATGGAGCTATATCAATGCTGGACTAATAACTGTTGTTATAAGCAAACTCGGCCAAGGGCAAAAACTGGTCCCACTACCCTCCAAAGTCAATCACACATGCTCTGAGCATGTCCTCCAATATCTAAATTGTCCGCTCTGACTGCCCGTCGGTCTAAGGGTGGAATGATGTGCTGAGCTCTACCCGGGTGCCTAACTCACTGCACTGCTCTCCAGAAGTGCAAGATAAACTGAGGACCTCGATCTGATATAATGGACACAGGCACGGCGTGCAACCGGACTATCTCCCGAATGTAGATCTGGGCCAACCTCTCTGAAGTATAAGTAGTAGCTACTGGAATGAAATGTGCCGACTTGGTCAACCTGTCCACAATAACCACCGCATCAACCTTCCGCAAGGTCCGAGGCAACCCGACTACGAAGTCCATAGTGATGCACTCCCATTTCCAATCAGGTATAGGTATCTGCTGGAATAGGCCTCCTTGCCTCTGGTGCTCATACTTAACCTGTTGGCAATTTAGACATCTAGCCACATACTCCACTATGTATTTCTTCATCCACCTCCACCGGTAGTGTTGTCTCAAGTCACGATACATCTTCGTAGCACCAGGATGAATAGAATACCAGGAACTGTGTGTCTCGTCTAGAATCCTCTCCCTCAGACCATCAACATTAGGAACACAAAAGCGACCATAAAGTCTCAGAACACCATCCTCGCCAATGGAAACCTCCTTGGCACCACCCTACAACACTGTCTCTCGGAGAACTGCCAAGTGAGGATCATCAAACTGCCGATCCTTGATCTCCTCTTAACGAAGACTGAGCAACAACACGTGCAAGAACTCGGCTAGGCTCTGAAAGGTCCAGCCTCACCAGGCGATTAGCCAAGGACTGAATGTCCAAAGCTAGAGGTCTCTCCTCTGCTAAAATGAATGCCAAGCTACCCATACTCTCCGCCTTCCTGCTTAAGGCATCTGCCACAACATTCGCCTTACCCGGATGATAAAGAATGGTGATGTCATAATCCTTCAGAAATTCAAGCCATCTACGCTGCCTCAAATTAATATCCTTCTGCTTGAACAAGTGTTGCAAACTGCGGTGGTTTGTATAAACCTCACAAGGCACCCCATACAAGTAGTGCCTCCAAATCTTAAGAGCATGAACAATCGCTGCCAGCTCCAAATCATGCACAAGGTAATTATTTTCATGAACCTTCAGCTGACGTGAAGCATATGCAACAACTCGCCCCTCCTGCATCAATACACATCCCAAACCAACGCGCGAAGCGTCGCAATAAACTGTATACATCCCCGAACCGGAAGGCAACACTAGAACTGGTGTTGTGGTCAAGGCTGTCTTAAGCTTCTGGAAGCTCACCTCACACTCGTCGGACCATCGGAATAGGGCACCCTTCTGGGTATATCTAGTCAGAGGGGCTGCAATGGATGAAAACCCCTCCACACACCGACGATAATAACCTGCCAGTCTCAAGAAGCCCCTGATCTCTGTCGCTGAAGTAGGGCGTGGAAAACTCTGAACTTCCTCAATCTTCTTAGGATCCACCTTGGTACCCTCTCTGGATACCACATGTCCCAAGAATGCCACAGAATCTAACCAGAACTCACACTTGGAGAACTTAGCGTACAGTTTTTTGTTCCCGCAAGGTCTAGAGCACCACTCTCAAATGGTGTTTATGCTCCCCCAAGCTACTGAGTAGATCAGGATGTCATCAATGAAGACAATAACAAAAGAATCAATATAAGGCCTGAACACCCTGTTCATCAAATCTATAAATGTTGTTGGGGCATTAGTCAAGCGAAAGGACATCACCAGGAACTCATAATGACCATATCTCGTACGGAAGGCAGTCTTCGGAACATCCGAGTCCCGAATCTTCATCTGATGATACCCTGATCTCAAGTCAATCTTATAAAACACTCGATCACCCTGCAACTGGTCAAACAAATCATTGATACGCGGCAACGGGTACTTGTTCTTGATGGTGAATTTTTTCAACTGGCGGTAGTCAATACACATCCGTATAGTCCCATCCTTCTTCTTCACAAATAACAATGGAGCACCCCAAGGCGATACACTCGGTCTAATAAACCCCTTAGATAAAAACTCCTCAAGTTGTTCTTTCAATTCCTTTAATTCCTTCGGAGCCATGCGGTATGGGGGAATAGATATAGGCTGGGTGCCTGGAGCTAAGTCAATGCAAAAATCAATGTCATGATCCGGTGGCATGCCTAGAAGGTCTAAAGGAAATACATCAGCAAACTCTCGAACTATCGGCACTGAATCAATCGTCAGAGACTCAGAGGTTGTGTCCCGCACAAGCAAGATAAGCCAAACAACCCTTCTCGACCATACGTCGAGCCTTCAGGAAATAAACAACCAGACTAGATGCACTGACTGAGGAACCTCTCCACTCCAATCTCGGCAACTCAGGCATGGCTAGAGTAACCGTATTGACATTTCAATCTAGGACAGTGTGATAAGGCGATAACCAATCTATGCCCAGGATGACCTCAAAATCAGTCATATCAAGCAGTGGGAGGTTCGCTCTGGTCTCGAACCCACAGAATGTAACTACACAGGACCGATAAATTAGGTCCACAACCATAGAGCCCACAGGAATGGACAAATAAACAGGAGTACCCGAGGACTCATGAGGAATATCCAGGAAATGAGAAAACAGGGCTTATACATATGAATAAGTGGATCCTGGGTCAAATAATACCGATGCATCCCTACCGCATACCAAAATAATACCTGTGATCACGGCATCTAAGGCAACTATATCTGGTCTGGCCGGGAAAGCATAGAATCTGGCTGGAGCGCCGGATGAATGACCTCCAACCGAATGGACAAGAGCTGGTTGGGCTCCCTTTGCCTGGTCTCCACCTCTAGGATGACATTTACCAGCCTGTCCTCCACCTTAGGGTGGCCAGACCGCCGGTGCTAAAACCATAGGCTGGTGACTCTACTGCACGGCCTTGCCCCGAAGCTTGGGAAAAAACCTCTTCATGTGACCTAGATCCCCATACTCATAACAACCTCTCGGCACCATAGCTTGCTGCCCTGAAGAAGAACCCTGAATAGCTTGAGGACGGTATGAACTCTCTGCATAGCACTAAAATAAAAGCTGGAAGATCCCTGATGACCAGAATACCCGCCGGAGGAACCCTGAATGGCTGGTGGGCGATAAGAACACTCCGACATCCCGCTGAAGTAAGGCCCCACTGGAGCACCTCGAGGAGGTGGTGCGGGTGCTGAATATGGAGTCCTACTAGGATGGCCCCTACCAAACTGACCTGTCCCCCTAGCTGGAGCACCTTTGAAATCCCCAGAAAATTGATCTCTCGTATCCTGTTGTCCCTGCTCTCTGATCCTCAATTGATAGCCCTCAATCCTGCAAGCAATCTCTACTACAAGCTGATAAGGAGTCCCCACCTCCACCTCTCGGGCCAAGTTGGCCCTAATACCTTAGTGCAACCCAACTACAAATCTGTGCACTCTCTATGCGTCAGTAGGAAGTATCATAAGTGCATGACGAGACAGCTCAGAAAACCTAGCCTCGTATTCGGTCACTGACATTTGATCCTGCTCTAGCTGCTCATACTAATACTGCAGCTCTTCCCTCTCAGAGGGTGAAATATACCTGTCTAGGAATAGCTAAGTGAACTTTTCCCAAGTGATAGAAGGAGAATCCGCTGGTCCGCCAAGAACATAAGACTGCCACTATCTACGGGCCCTGCCCTCAAGCTAGAAAGTAGTGAAGTCTACTCCATGGGACTCTCTATCTGTCCCTGCACCTGTCAATAAAATCCTGAGCATTCTCATGACGCTCGCCTCTGAAGACAGGAGGGTATAGTCTGGTCCATCTATCTAATAGCTTATGCGGATCACCGTCCACAGCTGGTCTGGGCTCAGGTGCTGCAGCTCCTACTAGCTGAACCCCACCCGTGGGCAGTGTGCCCGGGGTCTGATAAACTGCAGCTGCATGTCCTGCGGCCTGGGAAGTAGGGGTCTGTGCTCCCCTTCCTGCCTGAGATGTGGCCTGGTCCGCTTGAAATAAACCAGACTGAGTCATAGTATCCATGAACCGCATCATACGGCTCATAACCTTCTGAAAGCTCGGCGCCTTCATGAAGTCCAAAGGGGCGGGATCTGCTGCGAGCGCCTCGCCCTGCTCCTCAGTGATAGGATCCTTTGTTGGATCTACTGGCGGTGCAGCTGGGGCAGCTCTAGGACGCCTTTGTCCCCTACCTCGAGCCAGTGCCCTCTCCCAACCTCTACCACAGCCTCTAACGACAGGGGTAGGGGGCCCTCCCGGGTCTGGAATGTCGGCGTGCGTCCTCACCATCTGTGAGAGAATAGAATATTAAGATTTGGCATACCATCAACTGCACGATAGAAGATTAATAAAAGAGATTTCCTAACACTTTATAGCCTCCCGAAGATAAATACAGACATCTCTATACCGATCCGCAAGACTCTATTGCGTTTTCCCGTAACTCGTGAGACCTACGTGAACCTAGAGCTCTGATATCATGTTGTCACAACCCAAATCCTAATCCAGGTCGCGATGGCGCTCAACACCGTTGTCAGGCAAGTCAACACTGATTATCTAGTCAATTTAGTTTGTGTTTACTAAATACTTCCCATATTTCAAAAATAATTTAGCCACTACACATGGAATATGATACATAGCGGGGCAATTAGATTACGAAGAACAAAAGTCAATTTTTTTAATTAGTTACATTTCCAAAAGAATAGTCTACCAATGTGTGTGCCGAGAACTAGTGTCACAAGTCTACATGCATCTAGTAGAGAGGGAACAAAAGAATAAAATATATCCTACTGTCTGAAATAATATAGACAGAATAGCAAAAGAGGTGACTCCAGAGTGTTGCTGAACGGCATCAGGAGAAGCAGCTCACCATGAAGCCTCGAACCAAGTGAAATCAAGGACGAGCACCGGACTGATACCCAGATGCACCTGCCTCAGAACCTGTACAATTAAGTACAGAGCATAGCATGAGTACATAAACTATATGTACCCACTAAGTATCCAGTCTAATCTCGAAGAAGTAGTGACGAGAGGTCGACTTGACACTTACTAGGGTCCAAACAGTATAATTAGATATAATTTAAAATGAATAACAAGTACACGTGGACAGTAAAACAATTAATATTGAGCATAACCACAAAAAAAAAACTTATTTACGTGGCAAAACACCAATATACAATTTATAATTTGTCATCCCAGACATCTAACAGTTTAACAGTCATGAAAAATATCAGACAAGTAGCTTGCGCATAATGTGTCGAGGACATACGGTCTGAGCCAAAAAAATAATAAATGTGCACTGCCGAAGGGTCGAACGGCGCAAACCATAGATGCATCTATTAACCTGTCGTAGCATACGGCCCGCTCCTATGAGAGTAGTAGAAAGAATCACTCCGCTCGCAGAATATAAATTGCGAAGCGGTGACACATAAGCACAACATTTTTCCTTAAATCCTTATCCAAAATAGTAATTCGTTTGAAAACGTCAACTTCTAGGATTTCTTGAAAACAAGCTTGCATACAAGGAGATCACAAGGCATATAGTTCAATTAACGGAGTTTGTAAGGCATAGTGTAAACCTAACTACCCGAACGTAACAAGAATAGTCAATATGCATGGACTCTCGTCACCTCGTACGTACGTAGTCCCCACAAATAATGACACATAGTTAATTACTTCACCTATGGGGACAATTCTTTCTTACAAGGTTAGAAAGGAGACTTACCTCGTTTCAAGCCTACTTCCCGGGTCAAGAATGCGCCCGAATCTCTAAATTCGTCGCCCAAGAACTCGAAACTAGCCAAACATTATATAAATAAATCAATCTATGTTCAAAAGTCCACACTTCCCCTATTTAAATAATTATCTCAACCTAGTTTGCAAAATCCTAAAATGTACCCCCGGGCCTGTATTGGTAAAAAAGAGCTTCACACGTGTAATAAATCTTGATGACTCAACAGTCTACGTGGAGCAATGAAGACACGACAGATGGAAGGGACTCTATGAAGAGGTATGAGGCAAAGAGGCACGACAAATCACACCCACGAATTAATTAGCTACGGAAGTCTCAACCTGATTGAGAAGATGAAGAGACACGGTCAAAATGTATCTGAGTGGAATAAAGGGCAGATTCAGAGATCTACAAATTAGTGATCCACACGTTACACAACATTCACGCAACAGTTACGGTTGCTCATTGTAACGTTACATTAATGTCATAATTAGTCATTAATGCTCAATCACTGAAAAGGGCAGACGTTATATTTGGAAATTCCCTATATAAGGGAGTAAAATATAACCTGTAAAGGACATCCGAACTACTATTGCAATACACTTTACTTTTCGTGCATCTCATTGATTTTTCTTTATTTTAATTAATTACAATAATCAGTCTTGTCTTGGTTATCAGAAACCCGTGTTCATCCTAAAAATAGCTTCGGTCAAAGGATCTAATTCTTTGGTTAAACAAATTGGTTCTGTTACGGGGAATCTGATAATCTTTATTTGTTTTTCAAGCGATATCCTCTGAAATATGTCGAGCTCCAACGACAACAACCACCAAAGGAATGGAACCCCAGTTCCATCACCTTCAGGAACCCCACGTGGTTCAAGGGAACAATCCCCAGAAAGATCCAATAACAACAACGATAATAATGATCAAACGGTAGAACAAGATCAGGTAAAGAAAATGATTGCAGAGTATGTGAGCCAGGCTCTNCAGGAAGGGGAGATACTCCTAATGAATCTCTCGAAACGAGACCAGGTATGTCTAATAACTCTGAGTTATAGACTTTATTACTAACTTTTCAGAAACAGGTGAAGGAACAAAAACGATTGAATCGAATAAATTCCTGGAGTACCACCTGTTATCAAAGGCATTGACGTTGATAGATATTCTCAACAACCTTGGAAACCAAGCGCAGCACCCGTACCTATTCCAAAGAAGTTTAAAAATCCTAACGTTCCTAAGTATGATGGGACAACCGACCCACGCGACCATGTGACTGCTTTTACCACCGGAGTGAAGGGAAACGACTTAACAAAATAAGAAATTGAGTCGGTCCTAGTTAAAAAGTTTGGAGAAACACTTACCAAAGGGGAGCTAACCTGGTATTCTCTTCTCCCTGAAAACTCTATTGATTCTTTTGCTCAGCTTGCAGATTCTTTCATAAAGGCACACTCCGGTGGCGCAAAAAGTCGAGAAAAGGATGGAGGACATTTTTAAAATAAAACAAGGAGACACGGAACTACTTCGTGAATTTGTAGACAGATTTTAACGAGAAAGAATGCAACTACCAACGGCGCCTAATAATTGGGCAGCCATGTCATTTGCAAGTAATCTAAATGACAAAAGCTCAGAAGCCGCGAGGAGACTCAAGGAAAGCTTGAGAGAATTCCCAGTTACAATGTGGGACGATGTTTATAACAAGTACAATACTAAACTTCGAATAGAAGAAGATACCATTGTTCGTTCGAAAGATAAAGATTATACTAGATCCAGACGTTCTGAATTAGACAGGACATCAGGTAAAAACAGGTACAATCCTTACTTGGGACCATCGGGACATGAAACTTGTCCCAGGTTCGAAAACACCTGGTCAGATTATAGACCACCAAGCAGAGATGCGGGCTTGTCCTCATCCAGATCAGAAAGGATTGAGATGAACGACCTAGAGATAATCCACGAATTGAGGATCACACCTTCAATGTACGTATCTCCGAACTAATTTCAGTATTAAAAAAAATGGGTGATAAGGTTCGATGGCCCAAAGAGATGAGGTCGAACCCGAATAAGAGGAATCCAGATCTCTGGTGTGAATTCTACAATGATCATGGACACAGAACTGCAAATTACAGATTTTTGCAAGGTGAGGTAGAACAATTATTGAAACAGAGCTAAGCATAATGCCGAACCTGATGCTGTCGATCTATTAATCGAGGTTGACGACCTTGATCTCTTGGTGGAGCATGTGGCTAGCAGCAATTGTAAAAGGACATGTGCCTACCTCACCAGTTTTGCAAAGTAAGTCGTATCTGGGCATGATTGTGGTTATTCCCTTTTGAATGTCCGAATCCATTGGATTTTTCTTGTTCGGAATTTGTTCTGGAGGAAATTTTTTAGGCCAGTCTATATGCTTCTCTCTTCTTTTATTCCTCTGCCTTATCTGTGGTTTCTTTTGAAACCAGAATCTTTGATGTTGACTTCAGCTCATGAGCTATGACTAACAGGTTAAATCACAGATTCTGATATTTTGCTTCTCAAGCATTATTCATTTATCACTAAGCTAATGTAAACCCAAAGAGGTTTATATACTCCTTGTAAGCATCTTGAACATGCATATATGTGATCTTATCCGTTGTTGCATTTTTGAGGTAGCAGATTCGTAGATGTAAACTTGAAAAATTAAGAAATTCCCAGGCAAGAGCTTTTTCGATTTTCTACGTAAGGTTGTTTTCTTGCTCGTGTACCATAGGAGACTAGCTCTTTTCTAAAAAATGGTCGATCCATGAGAGTCTACAGAGTTTCCAAAAACCTTGCAATTGGAAGTGAGTTCATTCAGGAATTAGTGCGTGATATCTATTAATTATAGTTGGTTGGCTGTGTTTGAATTTTTCTTTTAAAGGCATATCCTCTGAATAGACATGAGATACCCTTTCCTCGTACCCCTTAAAAGCCAATCTTCTAATAATAGATAGTGCTGTGGATTAATACTTTGTGCTGTCTGATTAATAGTGTATGCTGTTTCCAAGTCTTGCTTGAGCTACTGAGTGTTTCAAACTCCTTTTCCCCTAAGGCAAGCTAAAGTGCTTGTGCCTTGTAAAATGCTGGAATGACTCTTTCTTTTGTCTTTGTCTGTCTGTCTCAATCTTTCTTCCATCTGATTTTCTCTGTCTACGACCTCTGCTTCAGCACTCATGTCTTTTCCTGTCTTACAGATACCTTCCTGGACCTGATGACTTGTTGGTTCTTGATATTGCATACACTATATACATGAAATTTGAGGAGTATCCTCTAGCACTTGTGACTGCATTAGCCCTAGACAACATGCAGGTCCGCACTGCTTGCTATTACTAGCTAATTTGAAGTATTTCTGTCACACAATAGTTGATCTTTTGATTGTAAAATTTCAAATCTGAGTACTTGTAATTTTTTTGGGTTGCATCTTTCCTTGCAGTCTATAAAGCAAGTTTTTACGTCATGTGATGATCTTCTACTGAAGAAGCAGTTCTGTTACATCGTTGCTCGCCATGTAAGTTCTCCATAGTGTGTGCTATTTTGATTTATCAGAAAATACCAGCACGTAGAACAATTCAATTTTTCTTCCTGTTTCTTCTATTTGGTTAGGGGGTGAAGAATACCTCTAATTCAGAGTCTGATCTCTGAGGTCTTATAGAAGTGCTTTTCCGCTACTGTTCTATGAGATATTGTTGGTGAAATAATCAATGCACTACTTATCAGAGAATGATAAAGTGAACTATCACTCCATTATTTCTTTTATTTCCCTGTAATCTCTCTTGTGCCTTGTATTCCTTGCCAGGTATATGACTTCTTGGGTCTGTAGAGCAGACAAAACAAAGAAATGTTGAGTTATTTACATGCGGCTTTATGGCTTGTCGACATAGTTTTATGTTAGTAAATCCAAGATGCTAATTTGACGATTTTGAATCGCAGGGTCAAACGTTTGACCTTGATGAAGAGATGTGTGCGGGTGATGAAGAGAGAAGGATTGCAGGAAATTATTAACAATACGAAATTAAGTGAAGGCTATCTTGCACTTGCTCGTGATATTGAGGTCATGGAACCCAAAACCCCTGATGACATATACAAGGTTAACACTTTTAAATAAACTTCCTTCTTTATACTCGGGGTGGGGTGGGGTGGGGGTTGATAGGGTTGATCTTAGACGGCTTGCGGTTTATGTTGAGCTCACACTATCCTTGATATTTATCTTAGCCTGGGCCTTAGATACTGGTTAATGTTATTGCATGTTATTTATCTTATGGTTTCTATGCTTATGTTACTATTTCTACGATTTCTGCTGGAGTTACTAATGGATTGTCTTTTCCTATTTTTATTTCTGTCTTCCTGAGCCGAGAGTCTATTGGAAACAGCATCTCTGCCCTATCGGGGTAGGGGTAAGGTCTGCGTACGCATTACCCTCCCCAGACCCCACCTTGTGGGACTTTATTGGGTAGTTGATGTTGTTGTTGTTGTTGTTGTTGTTGTTGTTGTTGTTGTTGTAGTTATTTAATGAAAAGGGTAAACACGCATACATGAAGAACAGGCAGGAGCCCCAAAACCTTCATCTCCAAAACGAACCGTCAACGTGATACACGGAGGTGAAGAAGTAAATGGAGTGGTCTGCAAAGCGGCCACAAAATTCACAATTACACACGAAAAGCGGGTTCGTGAAAATATGGAAGCAGACGATATAACCTTCGATGATGCAGATATCGGCGGATTAATGCTTCCTCACAATGATGCTCTGGTAATATCTTTATTTATTCATGACATTAACCTAAAAAGAGTGTTGATTGATCCAGGTAGTTCAGTCAATATTATTTTGCTAAGTTTCGTGGAAAAAATGCTATTGGGGAATCAAGTAATCCCGAAGGCACGAGCCATATCAGGGTTTGACAACTCTATGGTTATAACCAAAGGGGAAATTGAACTTAGCACTTATGCTGAGGGAGTAATCAAAAATACTCGGTTCCAAGTCATCGATACTGATATGGCTTATAACGTAATCATGGGAAAGCCATGGATCCACGACATGAAAGCAATACCCTCCACCTTGCATCAGGTGATTAAATTCCCCTCTGAATGGGGGATTCAGAAAATTAGAGGCGATCAGCAAACCGCGAGAAATATAAATTTCGTGGTAAACTACAACAAAAAAGTAGAGGTGGAAGAATCAAAGGATTAGGGAATCTCCCAAGCAGGTAACACCGCCCAAACTGGCATGGAAGAAATTACTACCTAAATAGGTACGGAAGGTATTATTGCTGAAACAGGTACGAAAGAAAATATTCACGAGAAGGTGAATCAAGTCACCACGGAATATGCATTGGACCACACGGATGTAAATTCTAGACCGGACGTCATTCATGAACCGGAGGAAGACGAGCACATCAAAACAACTACGGAAGAGTTCGAAGTTGTTCCATTGTATGAACAAAAACCTGAACAGAAAGTGTATATAGGCACGAGGCTGAGCCTTGGTCGAAGAGGTAAATTAATTGATTATTTAAAGGCTAATGCGGATTGCTTTGCATGGTCCCACTCAGATATGATAGGTATCCCACTAGAAGTGATGACTCATAAACTAAATGAAGATCCATCATTCGTACCTGTTAAGCAGAAGGAGAGAAAGCAAGGACCATTCAAGAACCAAGTGATTGACGAAGAGGTACAGAAACTCTTAAAGATTGGTTCGATACGAGAGGTAACGTACCCTAACTGGCTAGCTAACACTGTGGTAGTACCTAAAAATAATGGCAAATGGAGAGTATGTGTCACGACCCAAACTGATGGGCCACAGCGGGAACCCGGTACCTTACTCAACCGAGTACCAACGTAGCGTATCTTTCTTATTACATTATCATATACTCGTGAAATATGGGCCTAATGGGCCAACATAATTATTTATAAAGTCTAAACATAGGCCGATAAGACTATACAAGTATTCATACACATGTGCTAATTATACTGACCAAATAAGCAACTTCGGAGCAAATAGAGCGCACCCACATCTTCCGCTGAGTTGATAGGCTACTTGGAGGGCTCTCGACCTGTCTATCAGGACCTGCGGGCATGAAATGCAGCGTCCTCAGGCAAAAGGGACGTCAGTACGAATAATGTACCAAGTATGTAAGGCACACAAATAAGTACATAACCGGCATGGAAGTAAAATAGAGTAACTGACTCAACCTGTAAGTCTGGATAATTCTGTAAATCATGAAATACGTATAACG